>JAJGRX010000289.1:0-187301 GCA_025461125.1 Carex kokanica | reverse complement strand
TTATTTACTTTCAATTGGCACCAACTTACTAAATAACATATACAAATGCAGATGCAAGAATCGCGACCAATGAGTACGCGAATGACCCAGCTAGGGCAAGGGCAAGTGTGTCCGGAGGGCCACGACATCCTCCCGCTACAAGCCATTTAGATGCGTCTGTTATGTTTGCAGAAGCGATGGGGGATACCCTCAACTTAGGAGGTGAGGCGATTGGACTGCAAAGAAATCCATCGAGAAGGTCAACTAGTAGGCGTACGACAAGGGCATCTGGAAGCCAAGCAGGCCGTCTGAGACCCAAGCAGAGCCGTCTAGCAGGCCATCTTCCGGAACCGGTTTCTTAAGGGTATTTAGTTTTAGGCGTAGTAGTAGTAGTAGAAGGTGATATATCTCTATTATGACTTTTTTTATTTATATGTTGTGAATTTTTTTTTTTATTCCAAGTTGTGAGGAGTATATTGAATTGCATGATACGTTTGCAAAATGGATTGTGACTCCGAATAGTAAAACACAAAACACAAAACAAGAACAACAAAACATAGAACAACGAAACATATAACAATAAAATAAAGGAACAACAACAGAGCCATAAAAAAAGAACAACAACATAAAATAAGAACAACAACATAACCATAAAAAATACATAAATCAGCGCTGAAACGGAGAAGGAGACCATCGCTCAGCTGGAACTCCGGCGTTTGCCCGATGGGGCCACGCTCTATCTCTCGGTGTCTCTGCACGAGCATCGGCCTCTCTGTACATCATATCGGCAGTATCCCAGATAGACTCATGCGTAGAGACCAGTGGAGGTGTACCGAATATAGATGCAGCGAAATCAGTCCCAAAGTCAAGCTGATGCTGAGCCCCGCTACCACTGGCCTCTCCATCGTGGGCCATCTGCGGCATCTCATAGTCATAGATCCCGAGATCGTCCAGACTCGCGCTGTACCGTGGATCTATCTCATATGGATCTATCCCAGCCATCTGTGGCTCCGGTGGCATCTCGGACTGACTCTGCAATCAATCACATAATCTACTGAATTAGAACTGAACGAAGAAATTTTCACTAATTCAAACAGCTAAAATAATAAAACATACCGGAGGCTGAAACGGACGACCGTCGTCAGTATAGAATGCGTGCCATCCCCTCGTGGACAACACCCAGCGATGGTGGTCCCACTCTGGAACCGTCTCGGGGGGGATGGCATGTCTCGCGCCAGAACCGGGCACTCATCAGGCTCGGACGGATCTATCTTACGCCAATCGATATTTTCTCTGGCGTCTCGCAGCATGCCGATGAGCTGCCCACCGTGCCCAGAATCCTCCATGAAAAGGGCACCCTTCTCAACGTAGCGGTAGCCAAACTGCCTCCAGTTCTTTTTTCCTAGCATTACTATCCCGTGCGCTACGGTCTTAATCGAATCCAACAGCTGAAAGAGTAATTTGTTAGATCAAACAATGATGAAGTGATCGGTTAAATGAAAAAAACATCTAGTGTCAAGTGAATTACCTGGCGAGCCCATTTTCTACCGTTGGGTGTGTAACCGTCGTCGTTCTTGATCATATCGCGTAAGTGAGCGCCGTAATCGCCCTCCAGATATACGCTCGCCATGCATACCCGCATGTACCAAGTCTCGTACCTCAGTAGGGGATCTTCCGGGGTCTGCATCAACTCATCCTGGTATAAATAGAAGTGCTCGTGCTGCGGCTGTGCCAAGATACTGCAATAGAACTCGTAGTGCACGCTCCAGTCGCGCTCCAGTCGCGATAAGTGGCTCATCCTGTAAGAAACACGTTAGTTGCAACACAAATAAATCAAGTAATATATGATAGTACAAAAGAGATACGACTTACTTGTGCAGGTCTACGATAGTGGAACTCAACAAAGATGACTCTGCGGGAATGAACGGCGGATGTCCAAACTGGCGGAGTACGCGATCCGGATAATGGTGCTCCACTACCCAGAAATGTACGAGCAGCCCCATATAATACCACATATCCATAGACTGAAAACATCTCAGCGGCAGCATACCGTCATCGTACAGCTTGGCGTACGGGGTCCACTCAACCTACTCCGCCGTCAAATTCTGCAGCTGTGACCGGACTGGCCTGATACCCAATGTATAACCGTGGCCTTGATCCTGGTAGCTGTGAACACCGTGCCACTTCTTGCCGTATGCCGGGCAGCGGATATCGTCGGGCTCTCCCCAAGCCGGCGCCGCATTCGGTATGGGCCTGCCCACCGGTAGCCGTGACCACGACCAGTGCTGAAGCAACAGTACTGGCCCGTACATCTGTTTGATATCTGGCTGCATTTGTAATAATTTCATATGTCATGTGCAACTTCTTCATTTATTATGTAAAAGAGTAATATAATAGCTAGGGACTTACCACAGAAGCACGGCAGAGGTGGGAGTACAGATGGGCTAAGACGGCCGCACCCCAGTTGTACTTCGACGGGTCATCCAGGTTTGCCAGCAGCGGGAGATACATCATCGGCATGCAGTCACCGGAAGAATCAGCAAACATGACGGAACCAAATAGGTCCATCACGTAGCCCCGGGTATATCTGCAGTAACAAACATGTAATATAAGATCAGCAACAAATGGGAATTCAGAAGAAAAAAAATACGGGAAATTTGAAGTTTGTACCTCTGAATCTCCACATCGGTGGAGTCTGCTGTCAGACCCGCGCTGAAGTGCTAGCGCAACCTCTTCATCCTCAAGTGGAATTTCGATGTTCCACTCTTCTCAATGAGGGAGTGAGAATCAACCCCCAATAGCTCCTCAATCTGAGCAGCAAACGTCTTGCTGTCAGATACGCCACTGACGGGGGTGCCACTGATAGCCAACCCCCACAAAGAACTCACGTCCTGGAGAGTCACTGTCATCTCTCCGAACGGCATGTGAAACGTGTGCGTCTCGGGACGCCATCTCTCAACCAATCCCGCGATGAGAGACGCGTTGATGACGCCACTCCCAGTCCGCAAGATGTCTACCATCTGGTAGAGGCCTAGATTGACAAGATACCGGTCCATCGACCGGTAGTATGGCAAGTGAACGCATCGCAGCTTCACATCTAAAATAAACTTGTCCTACATTGACAAATTTAATCCACATGGGGTTAGCACATCAACACTTAAATTCAAAGAAATTTGAAAATGTGAAAAAAAAACATACCTCACGAGAAGCCAGTGAGACCCGGTGATCGCGGTGCGGCACCCACAGAAGAGGACTGAAATGATCTGTGCTGCTGGTCGCAATCGGCTCGTCAACTATGGGTGACAGTGGACGAAGCTTAGGCCGTCCTCTAACCATCCTAATTTCATTAATAAGATTATGTTAACCGACGCTATATGAACCGTAAATCATAATTACCGTAAGCAATGTAAAAAAACGGCTAAAATAAGCTTAAACACGCTAAAAAGGGATAAAGTAAGAAATGTAAAAAAACAGCTAAAAAACGGTTAAAAACGGCTTAAATCATAATTGCAGTAAGAAATGATTTTTAATTTGAAGATAAACTGTTTAATTTAATCTTAAGGTATATATAAAATCCTACTTGTTATAAGATAGATTACGTAGTGTAATTAATTACGTTATCTATTACACTAATTGTAGTCTTATTTTAATACTCTTAACGTAGACGTATGTGTTCTACTTAATTATCTTATTTAATGAATTTCAAAACAATTCAATTTAAAACTAAACTATTAATGCGAAAATATTAATATGTTGTAAATTAATTGTCCTTTAATATTTAACAACATATTTATATTTGTTTAACATTTATGAACGATTATAACATTTAATACTTACCTAATAATAATTAAAATACTAAATTCCTAACTATAACTAATTACAATGTAATTTAAATTAATTAAAATTTCTAAGTATTTAAAAAGAAACCCTAATTACTTATAGGATTAAAAATACGTAAATAATTTATTTAGTCTTTTATTGCGATAATTAATCGCGTATAGATGTTCGTAATGTAAAAATACGTATTTTACTTAATTTCTTTTATAAGTCAATTTCATTATATTCCTAAGTACGTATATAAATATAATACGTCTCTAATTAGTTTTTAGCATAATCGAAATGATACGAAAATTATTAATATGTTGTTAATTAGTTGTCCTTACTAATTAACAACATATTATATATTTCTTTTAAGTTTTTAGAATAATTAATAATATTACTACCACTTTTATTGCGATAATTAATCGCGTATAGATGTTCGTAATGTAAAAATACGTATTTTACTTAATTTCTTTTATAAGTCAATTTCATTTTATTCCTAAGTACGTATATAAATAGAATACGTCTCTAATTAGTTTTTAACATAGAAATGATACAAAATCATTAATATGTTGTTAATTAGTTGTCCTTGCTAATTAACAACATATTATATATTTCTTTTAAGTTTTTAGAATAATTAATAATATTACTACCACTTTTATTACGAAATAAAAATACTTAACTAAATTAAATTAAAAAAATTAATTTAATCTAATTTAAATGTGTTAATCCTAATTAACAATTGTTGGGACTTTTAATTGTTGTGTATTTCGGGATCATATCGTGTCCTGCTGGATAATCTAGTATCTGCTCATAGTATGTCATGAGTCATCAATCCAGGACTAATCTAATCATTTCCCGAGCTTTAAGTTAAACTTCGGATCGAGCCAACCAAATGGAAGCTCGAGACCCGAAGTAATTTATCCAATTTTATTTCACTTATGCCTTTGCAAAAACCCACTTTTAAATCCTCCTTTTTATTCCTTTTAATCAATTTCGGCCTCCTTTTTAATTTCCAACAGCCACAGCCCAATAAGAAAGGCCCAGATCCAATTAGCAAAAATCCAAACTTTTGCAATTAAGTCCATATCATATTCTATTTTACGCAAGGGCTCAGTTCATGCACCAATACTCAAAATATTTCAAATTTTCTCAACAAGGTCCCTGTCATTTCAAGTTTGGTACCAGTGGCTACACTGGGCTGGTACCAGCAACTCTTATAGTTCACATATCGCAAGGCAAGGCCACCACAGAACACAAGTCCAAGGTAAGTACTAGGCTCACCCAAAGGAACAACAAAACAGGCAAACCTCCACCAACAGGTACCAACCAGAAAAGCCAACGCAAGGCCACAAGACCAGCAAGGAAATCAAACCAGAATAGGCCCAGCTTCACAGCAGCACCCAAGCACAACAGTACTGGTACGGTGTACCAGTGTACCAGCAAAATCAAAACAAGGCACCAGAAATAGCACAGCAAAACCGGGCATTACACAGCAAAACAAGGCACCAGAGGGTTCCAACAATTACCCGAATGGAGAGGGAAGGCAACAAAAACAGCGAACCAGGTCAGCACCCAAATCGAGCGGGTCAAGCAAAATCAGCAACACACACCAACAGGACTGGCCACACAGCAGCGCAAGGAGGCCAACAGAGGCACGGCAGGGAAGAGAGGAGAGGGCCGGCAGGGAAAGAGAGGAGAGGAAGGGAAAGAGAGGAGAGGGCGCGGCACGGGGGCACGGCAGGGGAGAGGAGAGGCGGCAGGGAAAGAGAGGAGAGGCGGCAGCGGCAGGGAAAGAGAGGAGAGGCGGCAGGGAAAGAGAGGAGAGGCGGCAGCGGTAGGGAAAGAGAGGAGAGGCGGCAGGGAAAGAGAGGAGAGGCGGCAGCGGCAGGGAAAGAGAGGAGAGGAAGGGAGTTTTAAAGGAATTGGGCTGCTTTGAGATTCGTGCAGATTATTGGCCGTTCAAAATCAATTAACCTCGGAACTGGTCAATTATTGGCCGGTTGGGACTTTAAATCGGATCCGGCCAATTATTGGCCGGTAGGGCGTTTTAATCGGATCCGGCCAATAATTGGCCGGTATGGGTATTTTTAATAAAGATTTGGGCCGGTGGTTATTTTTAATAATTTTTTATGCACTGAGGGTATTAATAAAAATGTCGGAGAAGAGTGCGTATCCTCAGAAATATCTCATAAATTGGGTGACCGACGTGTCCGGTGCCTATTTGGGGATAACGCAGGGGCAGTATTATTTGAGCTTTGAGATTCGTGCATAACGTCTTTGACCTGTTGAGATTTTACAAAAAGTCATGTAGAATATGAGATATCTCAGAGGATGGGAATTCAGTGGAGAAAGGGTTGAGTTGGGAGGGAAATAAGAAGCCTTCGTTGAAGAATTTGCGGTGTCATTGGACAGCAACATAACTCTGAATCTGTATGAAGTATGAACATGTATATAAATTTTAAAAACATATTTGTCACTTATTTAGTAAATTTGTTTGTGGCAAAAAGAAGCTATATTATTGGATTCACAATTCAAGCATCTAAATTTGAACCATACTAGTGCTAAGTGTTGATATTCACACAACAAAACTTATCATCTAAACTTGAACCATACTAGGGAGTTTGGCCAATATAACATCAGTGTCATTTCGGCCTATATAACACCAACGTCAAAACCTATCGAATCGACTTCAAACAGTGAATCCAAACCGTTCAACTCGACTACTTCATTAGTTGTGCGTTTACATGCAAAATTTATAATTTTTAGAATTTATTTAGTATCAAGTCAAGCGGTCAAATGTGTGAGTTTTTAAGTTAATTTTAATACATTCATTTTTCAATATTTTTACCGCTTGATTTGATACTAAAATAACTCAAAAATATAAAAAATTTGCATGTAAACGCATCACTCATAAAGTAAATCGGTTTGAACGGTTTAGATTAGTCGTTTGAAATCCATTCAACCAATTTTGAAGTTAGTGTCATATGACACCGATGTCATACTTGCTGGGACTCCATACTAGGCATTAAAAAATTTTAATTGATGGACAATTTTACTCAATTAATCCTCCATCAAACTACTTTTCAATTAATCATCCACACTAGTTTCATAATGATCATTTTCTAAATTTGTTGTTTCCCATTCTTATGGGTTTCTGTTTAGCATGTTCTCGAGTCAAATTTGAAATAGTATGCCCTCGTAATAAGCTAGCTGACTTTTATTCTTTTTAAATGCAATTAAATTATACCGTTTGGTTATAGCACTCTACAACAATAACAACAACAACAACAACAACAACTAAGCCTTTAGTACCAAACAAGTTGGAATAGGCTAGAAATGAAACCCAAGCCTTTCGGTTATGTCACTCTATTGATTAAAAGTTTAAAAGCAGAATTTCAGGTTTATTACAAGTTCTATAACTAAGGTGTTTTTAAGCTCACCAAGTCTTTGGTGAGTTTAACTACAAAAACCTATCAGATTAACATTGAACAACAAATCCAAATTGTTGAAATTGTTCTACTTCACATCTTGGTAATGCGTTTACATGTCAAATATATATAATTTTTGTAACTAATTTAATATAAAATCATGCTGTAAAAATTGACTTATAAAAATTCTTTTCTTGACTTCTTTCTTAGTTTGAGGCTTTGTTAAATTGAGACGTGGCCTTATTTTCTTTCCTTGTCCTGTGATGTTTTCCTCCCTCCCAATTTTTTTTAGTGTGGATACTGACAATGTTGTATTGTAACTTTCTTGATTAATTTGGGCTCTCTGACTTGTACTACTTGCCAACAGATGGAAAATTTATAAGATAGACCCATGGATAAATTAGATCAGTGTACCAATACACAAAACAGTACTGCTGGTACCGACTGGTCCCAGTGCCAGAAAAATTACAGTGGCCAATTTTAGCAAGTATTACAATGGTACAAGCTTTCCAAATTGGTACAAAAACCAAGAATAGGTGAAATCATGGCTCTCAAAATTAGAATTGTATTTGGAATTGGTGAGTTGACTATGGAATCAGAATTGACGGAATCAGTGGGAATTAGCTTGAATCAGATCAGAAACTCAAATATTTCGAAAAAGAATATTTTTGTACTAAAAAAGAACAAAAAGTTGTAAAAAGGTTGTTTTTCACAGCTATCATTATTTAATTTTTAGGTGCATGCAAGAGGTATGCATCAATATAAATTATTTGATAATTAAGAGGATAAATTTAGGTAGGGTCCACACGTCACTTCTTATATTATCTCCAGTTTTGTCATTGATTTTTTGAGGATGAATGTGTTAATTGCATAAAAATGGATGAAGAACTGGAGAGGAGATTCATAGCCCACTATAAAATCAAGCCGAATTATCAAAATAAAACAAAACACTGCATGTACACTACATCTATTTAATATTTTATAATATCTTAAATTTCATTTTCTTTTTTACAACCTTGCCTATTTTTTCCCCCAAATTCCATTGACTACCCATGCCAAAAAAAAAAAAAAAAAAATTGGTCCATCGACGAGAGAATCGCTCCAAATGATTCCGTTGATTTTCATGATAAAACTTGTTATCTGTGTAACTCGGGCTTAACTCAGCTCGGTCTGGCCAATTCCAATCCGACTCGACCGAGCAAACTCAAAATCGACCCATTTTCAGAGGTATGGGTAGTGGTTTGAAAATCCCGGCCAGTCCAAGACTGGACCGGACAACTCTTGGTTCGGACCCATACCGGCTCAGACCATGCCCCAAATCTGGACCGGACCAGACTTATGCTAAGAACGGGTCTAGCACGAGTTTGGTTCAATTTTTTTTCCCTTGGACCGTGTAGGGCCGGACCGTGGAAACCCGTGTAACCAATCCGGACCGGACCGGACCAAACCCGGACCGCCCCGTGTAGATCGACCCAACCCGCCCGAACCTGCCGGACCCGTTCCTAAACCCCCGGACTGAACCAAATCGTGTCATTTTGGACCAAGGTCCTGACACGGATTTGGCCTAACAAAAAAAAACCGGCTCGCCAGACCCGTCCCGTTTAACCCTACCGACCCGTAAGACCCGTGGCCCGGCCGGGTCCGGACCGGACCGTTTTCAAATCACTAGGTATGGGTGAAATGGTCAAAATCATCTCTTTTTTCTTTTATCTTTTTTTGAGAAAAAATCATCTCTTTTTTTTTTCCAAGGAAAGAATACCGGAGACGATTAAAACCAGTAGATCTTTGACGCAAGGATCCTCGACGAATATTGGACCTTGCTGAATATTGGGCCCTTGGTGAATATTGGGCTCGCCACTTCAAGGATTAGGGAAAAAAATAATTAACAACTGGAATTTTGCTACTTTGGGCCTGCGTTCAAATTTGGGCCGAGACTAACAATGCAACGATGTGATTATTGTTTTCGAAATTTTGAGTTAGAGGTAGTCTGGTTTTTTAGCTCCCAACATATTATATTAGGTTTATTAATCCACTTCAAACTCTTATGTTTTGTTATTGATATGTCGAATGTAAATTTCCTACAAATTTGTTATCGTCATGTAAAATTTTGAATCTTTCTTTAATTATACTTAGATCAAGTGAACGAACAATAAAAACATTAAAATTAATCTATCATATTTTGCTAGATATATTCATTTTTCAACTACTTAATTAACTATAAAATGAACTAAAAAAAAATTAGAAAATTTTACATGAACGTATCTTGCATAATAATATTGAAGATGATTAAAAGTTTGAATTTGACATTTGAAATACAAATAAATAAAGTTGTGATATTATGCGTGTAATACATAAAATTTCGTAAGAAAAATAACATATATAATAATCGCATCAGATTTTACTCGAACTATTTTACGAATTTCGTATCTATAATTCAATCTATATATATATATATACAATCAATTATATTTAAATTCGCAACTTCTCAATTCCCAATCAGTAGAATCGATCGGATTAATTTAAATAGTCAGATTTGATCTAGATTCTAAACAAAAACAAAACTTAAATCCCCCCTCCCCCAACCTAAGGGAATTCGGATCCAGTGAAGTAACTTAATTTTTGGGTTTTAGATCGGGACCGTCCGATTCGAATCCGCGAAAATCCATCTCCGAAGTGAGCACACACATCCCAACGACGAATTCGAATTCCGAGACAATCCCAAGCGATGAATTCAAATCGGATGGCCTCGATTCAAAACCCAAAAATTGAGTTACTTTAGGGGATCCGGACCCCACCTAAGGTTGGCACGTGCAGACTCGTGCTACACCGCGTTGGACTCGACAGGAACATATGCATGGTAGTGGAAGCGATGTTACATTAATTATAATCTCTATTGCATTAATTATGATTGCCGTGTTGACTTATTGCAGTTTAATAGTATCTGTAGCTGATGTTACACATTGACAAACCATCATATATTTATATATATATATACATGGTAGCTTGTAAGTAAAATTTGAGGTACGTCACCGAGATTATATATATAGTTTTATTTGTTTTACTGTTGTTTTTTAAGTGAATATTCGTTATATTCCGCTAAAATGAAAATATCAAGATAGATCATTCATGGCAACCATCATATATATATCTATATATATATATATATATATATATATATATATATATATATATATAGAATTTTGCTATTGTGCTTCATGAAGTAAAACCCATATTGTACTTCACGCTCATACACCCATTTCCAAAATCCAAATCGTCGATCCGACCGTTCAAGTTGTTCTCCATATTGAAATGTGCTTGGAGACCAAATTTTACATTTTTTGGAATTTTTTTACTATTTATTAAGACACTTTGAAAATTGCTGATCCAGTGGTCCAGAATTTTTTACTGTTTTTTACTATTCACAATGGATCAGCGATTTTCAAAGTGGCTTAATAAATAGTAAAAAAATTCCAAAAAATGTAAAATTTGGTCTCCAAGCACATTTCAATATGGAGAACAACTTGAACGGTCGGATCGACGATTTGGATTTTGGAAATGGGTGTATGAGCGTGAAGTAAAACGAAGTTTTACTTTGCGAAGTACAATAGCCCTACTCTATATATATATATATATATATATGGGACCGGCTAAGTTGCTGCCGGCAGCACTTCGGCGAGGAGCTTACGGGGACATATCTTGCAATTTGATGTTCAAACAACAAATTCAAACCTTTAGATGTTCAATCTATATTAAAATCTACTTGGAGACCAAATTTTACATTTTTTAGAATTTTTTTACTATTTTTTAAGCTAGTTTGAAAACCGCTGTTTTTATTAAATTTTTGAAGCATTGAAAACAGCGGTTTTCAAACCAGCTTAAAAAATAGTAAAAAAATTCCAAAAAATATAAAATTTGGTCTCCAAGTGGATTTTAATATAGATTGAATTTTAATATAGATTGAACATCTAACGGTTTGAATTTGTTGTTTGAACATCAAATTGCAAGATATGCCCCCATAAGCACCTCGGCCGAAATGCTGCCGGAAGCAAATTAGCCATACTCTATATATATATATATAGAGCTGGGCTATGGTGAGTTGCGAAGTAAGATGTCATTTTTACTTCACGCTCATATTTTTATTTTGAAAATCTAAACGCCCGATCCGAACCGCTCAACATGTTCTCCATATTGAAATGTGCTTGGAGACCAAATTTTATAATTTTTGGAATTTTTTTACTATTTTATTAAGCCACTTTGAAAATCGCTGATCGAATGGTCCAGAATTTTTTACTGTTTTTTACTGTTCACCCGGATCTGGGATTTTCAAAGTGGCTTAATAAATAGTAAAAAAATTCCAAAAAATATAAAATTTGGTCTCCAAGCACATTTCAATATGGAGAACATGTTGAGCGGTTCGGATCGGGCGTTTAGATTTTCAAAATGGAGTATGAGCGTGAAGTAAAATGATGTTTTACTTCACAACTCACCATAGTCAAAATGATGATGAATTACGTAGGGTTTTGGCTTAGGTTTTGCATATTATCTCACACTTATGTTTATTTAATTAGAGAAAAAGGCTACTGCCACCCTTCTTTATGTTTTATTGCAGGAAACATGTTTTGGGACTATTTTATATCAAATGGAGCAAGAATCAAGTTAATCGGATAAGCAATGCTCATCGACTAAGTCACTGTTACGGCCCATACTGACTGATACGGACCTAGCCGGATACGAACCAGGAGATGGCACGATACGCATTAAACCCCTCAGCGACATGGTGTGGATACGGACCGTATCAGCCAATACAGTTTAACCGAAGGCGCCCTTTGGGGAATAACTGCTCCAGCTATATCCAGATCAGTTTCTTGGCCTCCACTCATCTCCAGACGTCCCCTCACTCCTATATAAGCACTCTGGACAGAAGAAGAAGAAGACATCTTTGTAATTTTGGTTAAATTTGATTAAGTGAGAAAGAGAGGAGTGTTGTAATGATGTCATTCCGCGGCTAAGTTCTTTTCTTAGGGACTGGGTAGTAAACCTTCTTACTCATGATGCTTTGATATATATATTTTTTGTTGATTATGATTTCTTGTTGTTGATTGAAATACTTTTGCAATTTATTCTCCCTTCACCTGATTTCGATGATCTAGTTTAATTCGTTAGGGTAGTGACAGTGCTTTAATGGTAAGAAAAACTACGATGGACGAGTCAGCCTCATTGGGAGCCATTAGATTTATGTGAAGAAAATCTTAGCGGGGAAACCATAAATCGAAACCGCAAAACGCAAATCAAGTTCTGTCATTTGCGTAAGATAAATCACAGTGTCCTATGTAGTAACTTGTGTATTTTAGAGATCTGTCATTTGTGTAAGATAACTCGTAGTGTCCTATGTAGTATCTCAATGGAAGTCTCGTCATTTGCGTAAGCAACTCGCAATGTCCTATGTAGTGTCTTCCATAAACAATAACAGGAAATCAGACCCGACAGAAGTAGAATATCAAAGAGGATTGAGTAGCAATGGTGTGCCAAAACCCTAAGAATTCTCATCTCTATCTTTATTTTAATTACTTTTAATTGTTGCCAAATTTACATGATCACAACTTCAACTCTCAAATTTTCAGATTTCGTCTAGCCTTTCGAAAGATTGTGATTTGATCGCTCAAGACTCTAAACCAATATTCCTTGTGGATCGACCTCGATTATACTACTCGATAGGATTGTGCGCTTGCGATCCGAACCGATAGCATTTTCGAGTTTATAAATTTTAAAAAATAACATCGTTCACTTTCGAGTGATCAAGGGCATCGAACTTGAGACATTCTTTTTTTCTCTGCTATCCTTTGGGTTCACCCCCGACGGACCTACCGTTCATAATCCGTCCATCGAGAGAGTTTATTGATTTAACTCCCGACAGGCACAAGCCCTCGCCGTTAATTACATCAGCAGACCTTTCCAAATCAAATTGAATACCTCGTTCATTCTAGGATTTGTGCATATGTTTTTGTGAAATAAATAAAAGGACTAAAAGAGGAGCTCATGTACTAATCTTGGATTTGGTTGGTTCTGAGTGTCTGGACCTTTGTGTGTGTGTTTGTGTGTATTTCATGATGCATATGCAACTTTATATTATGCAAAATATGTTTATTGTATTTATTTATTTGTTTAGAGAGTGTATAAATATTTTATTTATATTTTATTCATGAAGAAAGTTATTTAAATTTGTAAAAAAAGGGTATTTTGGTCATTTCAGGAGTTGGCCGGTGCTTGGACATGTTTGATTTTTTTTTCAGAAATGTAGAAAATTTTATTTGGGTTCATTTGGAGTTGGTTTGAGTCAATTCGGAATTAAAACGGAGAAGTTATGACAAAAAATGACTTGTTTCTTAAATTTTCTTCTTTCCAGGGACTTATTTGTAAGATGTAAGGGACTGGAGCCCGACATTTTTAAAAATACCCAAAGTTAATTAAAGATTAATAAAAATGCCCAGCCCACCAATTATTTAAAAAAATATCCAAACCGGCCATTTAATGGGCGGTCCCTTGAATTTTTATTTTTTTTTATTAAAGAGGGAAACTGACCATTAAATGGCCGGTCCCCTGATTTAATTTTTTTTTAAGAGACAAATAGCTAAAATGCTAAAATATAATACTAAAAATCGAATTTTTTAGTTAAAAAATTAGTCTCTAAATTTTTTATTAATTATCAGTGATTTGAAAATAATTTTATTAATTTTTTAACGAATATTTTTTGTCAAAACTGAGAAATTTATTTTCTGTTGTGTATGTATGCACAAAGAAGATCATCAATTTTTTTAATGGCCGGTTTGGGCATTTTTCATAAAAGTTAAGCGGTCTGGGTATTTTTATTAATCCATAATTAACTTTGGGTATTTTTAAAAATGTCGGGACTGGAGCTGGTGATTTGGATTTTTTACAGGAGCTGGAGTGCAAATTGGGACTTCAGGGGGCTTGTTTAGAAAGGTTTTAAGTCGCTAGCGGGTTATTCGTGAGATTTGAGGTGTTGCGCTATAATTTAATTATGTCAGAGGGACTGATTCATAAAAAGGTTTCGTTTGTTATATTTTTGGGCTTTGAGATTCGTACTGGGCTTGAGGATGTGTGTTGGACATCGAGATCGGTTTTAATGGGCTTTGAGATTCGTACTCCCGTACTTTGTAATAGGCACTGAGTTTGGGCTTGGGCCTGAGGTTTAATACTTGGGCTTTGGACTTTGTTCAGAGTTTTCGGTTTTGGTCGGCATGCCGACAAATGGGTCCCACGAATCAGTATCCGTTGGCTCTGACTTTGAAATTAACCCTTTGGATTATGTCGCCGCTTTGAGATCTGTGGTATGTTTGAACTTTTCATCCGGCGCTTTGGATTACTTCGCGGTTCGTGCCAGACTTGATGCGGGTTAGGATTTCACTCGGATCTAGGGTTTTTGAGCTCCGGCCACGGCAAGGCAAAGGGGAGGCACGGTTGACATCGCCTTGGTGTCAGGAGCACTATGCATCTGTTGTGGGCCTCCGGCGATCATGGGAGGAGGTAGTCTACAGTGGGGGTTGGGTTTTCTTCATACTTGAACGAGGTTTTCTTCAATTGGTTGACCAATTGTCATCACTTTATCGTACAGAAGCGACTAGAAGCATCAATTTTGAGTCTGATTGAGCATTGTTACAATTGGGTTTTGAACTTGTCAGTTTAGTACCGGTTTAGTACCAGGACTTGGTACAGGAGTTTTAAGGCATGACCAGGGGTTAAGATAGCTTTATTTGGATATTTGATAGTGTATATGGGATGAAAAAAGGGTTTGATCAAGCTTAAAGCTTGGGTTGAGATTAACACAATACTTATTTCAAAGACTGTCAACTTTACCCTCATAATTCTTTATTAATTCTGTTGATAAGTATATGTTATTCTAGCATATATTCACAGATGGACATGTATACCTTAAGTGTACAATGTTTTACAATTTTTGGGATTTTACTTCTATTTTTAAGCCTTTAATTGTGAAGAGGGGCATTGGAGGTAATTTTACCACTTTATTTGCAGATTTTTCATTTTTACTAGCTGAACTTCAATAATTCATAATAAATCGAAACAAAATCCAAAAAATTTGAAATTTGAGTCTATTTTATGTGTTTTGAAGTCCTCTACATGTCTGTGATGTCATTTTTCCATTTTGGTCCCTGCACTGATTTGCACTGTCCAGTTTAACAGAGAAGGTCTTTTTAGCATTTTTGAATGCTTTCTTTGTACCAGTAGAGCTTAAACTTGGTTTTAATGCTCATGTAGTATCTGTAGGCATACCAGGGACTGGTTAAAGGTAGTTATTACTCAATGTACTGACTGGTTGTCATTTATAACAAGTTTAAATAGCTTTTAGGTTATCATTTGGTACCAGCAAGCATAGAAACAAGATCAAAGTATTATTTTGTTTTGAAAACTTCAAGATTTTACAAACATCATGCTGACAGGACATGGGGCAAGGGAAAAATTTGCATAAAACCCCCTGGTTTCTGTTTATTAACATGCTTCAAAGGACAAATCATTGAGATGTCATTGGATTAAAAATGCAAATGACCATAACACAGCCATGGCTGAGGTCTATTAACATATTAATCCTTTATCTATCACTATTTGCAAATATGTCCTCAAAAGTAAATGTTATCATGACCATTTGGGCATTATAACATTATATTTTTTTATTTCTATTTTCACAAATAGGTCCTTTGGATCATTGGGTTGAGGGACTAATGGAGGATACCAACTGGCTCAACTCCACAGCCCTTGTGTGTTATTTTTTTGTTTAAGTCACTTTATTCCCTTAAGTGAATCTTTTAATTAAAATAACTAAAGGGTCTAATATGAGAGGATACCAACTGGCTCAACTCTCATATTTTAATTTTCTATTTTGGCATCACCCCATGGCCATTGGACGCGTGTCCTGGGGACCAACCAGCTATTTACTAGCTGTTAAGGCTGTGGTGTGCTGTGCCGAGCCAATTTTTGGCTTAACTTGTTACCACCTGAGTTACTGTATTTAAAGATATGAGATATTGACAGAGAACATCATTATCACTCCCTTATCATGTGCCAAGGTTCAATTTATCTCCTGGACAGTTGGACATGCAGGTTTGACATAACTCGGATCCTATATGGTACCGACTCATGGCATTAGTAAAATTGGGCTTTCTCATCTCAATTTAACACTCTAGAGGCCATCGTGTAGCCATTAAGCATAATTCTGCCGAGTTTCAAAGTCTGAGTCGGCTCCCACTGCTTGTTTCTATTTTAGATTTAGCGTCCTTCTCGATTGCAATTGGGGTTCACCAGAAGTGCTCAAGCTTATGGTTTTGGTTAAGGAGAAGAGGGTAAGGACCTTTAACGACTCCAGGTAATATCTTGTCAAAAGCTTCAGCCCTTAGCTTGAATTTGAGTCTCACTTTTGGTCGAAATCGCAAAGAAGAATGGGAGAAGAGAGAGCTGACATGGACGGGCCCACTGTTAGTCTCTCTAAACAGTGACAAATCACGTTTCAATTTCTTTGCTTCACTCTGGTTGTGCTCGGTATTCTGTGAGCCATGTAGAGGTTGAAGCATGGCGCATAGCGTGCCAAGTGCACGCAGGATGAAGGGGTCAGAGCACGATCAGCGCAGAGGTTTTAATTTTAGTCGTCAGTTTCGAGTGCAACCGTTTCATTGTAGACCGTGTATAAGCTTGTATTGGTATAGCATGCGCCATGTTTATATAAAACAAAAGGGTCAGAAGCGCTGCAGCGCTGAATTTATCTCCCCTACTTTGAATAGGCTTAGCTCATGGTACACCGAACCATTGACAGCTTGGTCTGTGAGTTCAAGTTTGGCGAGCGATGTTCACCCATCTCAGTTGTCCAGCAAAATTTGCCTTGAGCTACTGACCTGTGGGTCCAAACTGTAGGGTTTTTTTATGCACTCCATTTTGTACCTCAATTGCCAGAGTAATTGCTATGGGCAGCACATGCCACGTGGCACCAATCATAGCTTTCTGTTTTATAATTTTAATATCTTTCCAACCATTTTTTAGGAGATGTGCCCTAAATCAAAATTCATGATTATTTGAGTAGAACTTAATCATGAATTAGATTTTACAAATTTCAACTCCTATTTTGTGGTATTGTCTTATTTTAACATATATATGGTTGAGATGTTAATGGGCCAATATTAATTAATTAAAGGGCATCTTTGTCCAAGTAATTAATCTCCAACTTTTAAGGGTCAAATAGTGTGCATGCATCAGATGCCGCATTGTTTAATCTATGTTCCATAATAATGAAATTGGCAGAATTTCTCCTTTTTAATAAAGAAGAAGAAGATATCTAGATATCTACCAATTACCTATAATTTATTAAAAAAAAATGTGATTATTTTAGAATTTGTATTATATATACTTCAAAATTTTACTGAATTTTATTTGAAGTCATTAGTAGGGTTATTTTTTTTTAGTTTGCTGAATCAGAGGACTAAGTGTTGGTTTTCTTGTGCTCCAATACTATATCCAGAGGACAAGTGTTGCGGAAGTTCTTATGCTTAACTCTCATGTGGTCAATCAAGCGAGATCAATTGCTGTGCACATTGCTTGAGATGTCTATTGCAGCTCTTCGCATGGGTGCATTTTGAGAGCACCTCTGACAAAACCAACTGTGTGCATGTCAAGGTTAAAAAAATATATATATTTTTGCCCAAGTGATGATTGATACTGATAGTATTTGTCGAAAAAATGTAATAAAACACACATAGGAGATGCAACTCTCAGGGGCTGCTTAGCAATGATAGAAGATACCTCAGTTCCTCTTTCCTACAATTAACAATGATAGAAGATTACCCAACGGCTCTTTTTGATTTTTGGTAATAATTCTAACGGCTATATAGCTGTGTTGTATAAATAGGATAGATACTGTAGATTGTAAACTATATAATACGATCAATAAATCAACAATTTATTATTTCACGGTTTTGATCATGGTTCTGAAACTCGGAATCGGAATCGGAATCGGATGAATTGGCTGGAATCGGAAGAATCAGATCGGAAACTCGGATTTTTTTTGGCAAAAGCTTGTTTTGTAGCCAAATTATAAAAAAAAATTGGTTAAAAATAATTTGTAATAAAACTATATAGACAAAAAATTGTACTAAAAAAATTTAGTAATTATATAATATAAGCAGCACACCTTTTATGCAAGCTAGCTATAATTTATACATAGAAAAGTAAGATTACATTGACAGCATAAATTTAGTGCAGGATTATCTTGCTGAATCAGATCGGAAACTCAGATTCTTTTAATAGATTTATGTTTTGTACTAAGTTTTTCAAATAACCCACTCCAACCCTCATAATAATTAAATTTGGACGAATAACAATCAAATTTGTGGTGTATTACTTAAAAAAAAATATTTATCTAATTTAAATATTAAATAGACTATTCCATAAAATAATAATAAAGGTCAATAAATTCACAAAAGAAAAAATAAAATGTTTAATTTTAACTTTTACATTTTCATATTTTATTTTGTATGCGTTTATTTATCTTCATAGAAAATATTTTATTTCATAAAAGTTATTATTTTATTTTTCTTAAGCCAAAAATAAAATAAAACAAACCACTGTTCACCATTTACTTTAGTCAAATTTTTAATAAAAAAATACTTTAGTCAAATAAAAATAATAATAATACTATGTTGTTATTAATTATTGTCCCTATTTACTATTTAATAACTGGTTCTTGTTTAGACCGTACACCCCTTTTTAATAAAATCATGTTAATAACTGGTCCATATTTCAGAACAACTGATCTCTATTTAATAAACGGTCTGAACATGGTCCACAATAAACCATGTTATATTTTCAAAATAAATTTTGAAAGATTTCACTAAATGAAAGCTTTCATCTCCATGTTCACTTTCTCGCAGCCAATCAAATTAGTTGTCGTGGTATTAAAAGCTATTGCTCACTAATTGCAAGGATGTAGCAGTTGTGAAATTAAGTTTGAAATTAATTTAACTTTAATCTTTGACAGTTGTTTGAAATTGCTAGTCAATTTCATGGATGGATTCGTTATGCGTACAAGTGAGAAGACAGTCTGATTGTCAGGGGCGTACAAGTTAGTCATTTTGCGTACAAATGCCCATCATAAATTTAAAATTTGTAATTGTGTCCATTAAAATTTGTAACTTTTGTATGCATCAATATTTTTCAGCCTCCTCTTATTATAAAATTAAATTACACTATATTAGATATTTTGGCCCTCCAATCTAAATTTTCTAGTTAACCCATACTTTTTGTTCAACACATAAATTAATTTTTTGACATTAGACGTACACTGTATACGTGGAAATATGTTTATTAAGACAAAAATAAAATTATCAAAAACTTAAAAATATTGATATTATTGTTATTTATTCAGGATAGTAAAAAAAAAAATCAGGATATTTCCCGCCACAATTTGAGCCTACACTTGTATACTGCGTAGGATCCGACTCTGCTGCTTTTCCGATCCGAACTATTCAAAATTTTCTATTTGCGTATCTCGATAAAATAACTTTTTCATACACAAATCTCAACAAATTTGAATGGCTCGGATCGGAAAAGCAGAAAGGTGCTTTTCTCACCTGTGTTGGTTCCCACTGCGTATGAGACTGGGTTCCATTTTTTTCAAATTTCAATAGGAGATGCTGTTACGGAAGGAGCCCAATAAAGCCTATTCCATGTCCAAATATTTTTTTTTTTATTCAAAGCCCGTAGGCATCCATGTTCCAATGTTACTGAACTAATAAACCCAGTTACATCGGAATACTGCAGAACAGACTGGGATTCATTATTTCGGAAAGTGCTATATTATTACACCCACATAATCTGGTCCAATAAATCTGATTTCTATTCACAGTCCATATAATCAGGGCCGGTCCTGAGGATTTTGGGGCCCGGCGCGGGAGAAAATTTTGAACCCTTTATGTAAATATTTTTTTTTTATTAATATGTCATATCATACAAAATAGGGAATGACATAAAACCAATACCCCTCAAAATAAAACATATACAATGATAAACATACACACACTATGCTTCTTGCTTGCTTCTTGATAAACCAATTTTGAACACTTGTATGTTGTACTTGCACAAAAAATACATCTAAATCACATCTCATCTGAAATGACTCATTCTTGCATTTTTAGAAGCAAAATCATCAATTATATTTTCAACATCAATAGTTTTCAACATATTTTTTTCAATACTTAATATTGTTAATCCATTCAACCTATCTTGAATCATAGTTGTTCGTAAGATTTTATCAACTTTAATTTTGAAAAACTCATTTCTGCAGATGCCACAGTAATAGGTACAGTTAGTAAAACTCCATAAGCAACTAAAATATTTGGAAACATATCCATTTTTTTTACAAACTCCATAATTTTAATGGAGTTCCATGCATTTCCATCTTGACACACTTTATTTGGTAGCATTACCTGCAATATTTGTAATTCGGCAAATAAACGTTGTGCATCAATATCACAGTTCTCACCATGTGTCAATGCATTTTCAAGTTTCAAACAACAATTTTCCATTCCTTCATCATCTAATGAAATTAACCGTGATGCATCAAAATAAGAAACCAAATATAGATTCAAAAAGTTCAATTTGTTCAAATCTGATTTTCAACTGAGAAATTGTCATATCAATTAAAACAAGAAAATAGTCTGTTCTAAAATTTTCTTGAGCAGATTGTTGCTCTCTATCTGTATCAGGATTTTTATCAAAATATTTTTTTTCTTATAGCCCAACGTTTTACCTGAAACACTGGTTTAATTTTCATTTCATCAGCAATCACTTTAGCATCAATCATAGCAGAAGTAAACCCATTTTCTCTATATTTTTCAAAAAAAGAAACCAACTCTTTCAAACTTTCAATAGCATCAAGATGCATATTTCAGATTGTAAGTTTTTGTTCACCAAGTTTATTTTGAACAATATTTCATGCCAAATAACCAAACTCAAAATAAATTCAAAGTTGGACAATTCACTTGATACTAATTTTTTAGCATCCCAACTTATTTTTGGATCATTAGAAACTTCAGCTAATTTTATTAAAGCATTTTTTATTTTGGGAGCTTGATATTTTATTGCTTTTACACTTTCTATACGACTTTCCTATCTTGTTACACACAAAGACTTTAAAGTTAAATCATCCACATATTGAAGTAAAATATTCCATCGTTTTGTTGAATTAGGAAACACATTATACAAAGCCTGACATGCTCCAAAAAGAGATTTTGCTTTTAAACAAGAATTTGACATATCACAAAGTACTAAATTAAGATAATGACAACCACATGGCATATAAAAAGCTCTAGGATTTAGGTCAAGCAATCTTTTTTGGACATCTTGATGTTTTCCTCTCATATTAGAACCATTATCATACCCTTGTCCCCTTACGTCATTAATATCTAAATCAAGAGAATTAAGATCAGCTTGTAATTCACCAAAAAGACCCAACCCAGATGTGTTTTCTACATTTAAAAACTCTAAAAATTACTCTTCTATTTTTATTGGGCAACTTGCAACATCAACACATCTAATTACCAAAGTCATTTGTTCTGTGTGACTAGCATCAGGAGTGCAATCAAGAATCATAGAAAAATATTTAGCTTCTTTTATTTTATTTATTATTGCATTCCTAACACTTGATGCTAACATGGCAATTAATTCATTTTGTATTTTATGACTAAGATAATGATAATGAATTTCTTTATCTTGAATGAGTCGAAAATGATGTTTCATTGTTTGATCAAATTTAGCAATAGATTCTAGAAAGCCTAAAAAATTTCCATTAGAACCCTGATTAATTTTTTCATTTGTTCCACGAAATGCCAAATTATTCATTGCAAGACGCTTAATAACAGAAATTATTTTAATCATAACTTGTTTCCAATGTTCTGTATCTTTCTTGATTTGTTCTTGTAATTCTTTATCAATAGTTTGATTTGTTTCTAATCTAACTCTTAGTTCAGCCCAAGCTTTAAGATTGGTAAAATGTTCACTACTATGTTAGTGTAGTTTAATTTTTTCACTTAGATGTTTCAATCATCAACACCTATAGTTGCTATTTGACTTTTAGAACGAACATGTCTTACAACTTTACAACAAAAACAAAATACTTTATTTAAATCTTTTGAGTAAACCAACCATTTTCTATCAATAAGTTCTCAATTTCTTAATTTTTGATCAAAATAATATGTGGAGAACCCCCTATTGTAACTATCATTGGGAAAATTAATATTAGAATCTCTAATAGGACTATTCTTAATAAGCAAATCTCTCAGTTTTGAATCTAAACCATCCCAGACTCTAGGATCATATATATTCATATTCTAGTATCTTGCCCGTGCGTTGCAACGAAATATATGATAAGATAACAAAAATAAATTCTCATATATGACAAATTTTCATAAAAAACAAAATTAGAAATATATTCTAGATTTATCACAATAATATGTATAGAAATTAGAAAGTAGATAAATAAGGAAGTGAACAAAAAATTGATTTGCATTGTGATCCGCCGTATATAAAATTTCAATTGGAGAGGGAGAAATAAGGAAACAGATAAATAAGAAAATGGAGAATTATATCGTTAAATTTTAGAGTCTGTTTAATTTTAATTGTAACGCATCGTGTGGCGGTATGTGTGGCGAGTATGTTTGTAGCTAATTTAAACTTCTACGTATAAAACATATGCATTTAATCAAAAGAAGATAGATTATGTGATTGGAGAGTTGAGATTAAATCCAAAAATTAATCTTTCAATCGTAGCCGTTGGCGGATCAGACACCCAACGTGCTTAATAATGAAATGGAGATAACGAAGAATCTAAACACTCAGATACATGATTAATTTCTTCATTATTTTTTCTAGTCTCATTTTCAAGCACATTTGTTAGTTCTTTATTTACCTCATTCTCATCATCAGACACATTTGTTGTTCTTGATTTAACTCATCTTCATTTACCTCATTTTTGTTTTCAGATACATATCTTGTTTCTTCGTGTAACTCAGTTTCAACTTGGTTTTCTGTAGACTCATTTTGTGGTTTAATTTTTTTTCCAAAGTTTTTCAATAGAACCTTTTTGAGGTTTTAGTTTTTCTTCTCCCTCTCTTTTTCTGTTTCTTTTTTCACTACCTGATGCATATTTTCTAGGAAACATTGTTTTAAATTACAAAAAAATAAGTATAGAAGTAAACAACCTGAGTAATGAGGCACAAAAGGCAGTGCTGAGCCGCTGACTTAGATCCAACTATGAGTTACCTAAATTTGATCTTCGCTGTAAAAACAAAATTTTTTTGACAAAAACTAAGTTATCAAATTAATTATTATCTAACTTAGATCCAACTATTGGAAGAAATTACTTTAATAAAAAATGGAGGCAGAAATTACTTTAATCAATAATTACTCTGAATTCTTTCGTTTGTTCCCACTGGAGCCGAGAGGAAAAGGACAATTGACGGAGAAAAAAATAATAAAAAAATGGCCTTGCGGATACCAAACAACAGAGATTGAAGTCGAGAGGAAAAGGGCAATTGACAGAGAAAAAAATAATAAAAAATTGGTCTTGCGGATACCAAAGCAATTGACAGAGATTGGTTTGATTTGTTTTTTTCGTTCACAAACGGCCGCTCGTGGAGCCGAGAGGATATACTACAGCTGCTAGGTTTTTTTATTTTACCACCGTATACGTAACTTTTTTTTTATTGGGGGCCCTTTGGGCTTTTGGGGCTCGGGGCGATGGCCCTGGGGTACTCTGGGTAAGGGCCGGCCCTGCAAATAATCGGGATAGCACGATTCCGAACTACTATTTTCCATTTGGGAGTGTTTGAATTAGCAAATATGGACTATTCTTTGTTTGTCTTTTGTAGATTTTTTCACTATTCTACTAACCCAACAAAATGTTGGGTTAGCTACTATTCTCATCATAATATAAAGGCTGTAATCTAAATGTATCAGTTAACTTTGGGTTGGAAATTTCTATGAAAGATATTTGATTCTCTATATATGTGTACTCTTTCTCTGTCAAAGTCATCAAATTTTGGAGGAATTTTCTTATAATACTTGTGTTTTTCCAGATTATAGATTTATGCAGTTGTATTAGTTAGCTGTACTAGTTATGCTTGTACTCTTATGCGGTTAATTTTCCTATTTCTTAAGTATATGTAGTAGTAGGGTTTTTTATTATATCTGTCTCATACTAATTGATCTGTCTTCATCATTCCAATAGAACAAGCTGGCTATTTCCTTCCATTATTGCAGAGTTCATAAATGCATGTTCTGAGTCTATATTTCAACATAATTATGTACTGCTTTGGTTTTAAGGCATCGATCAAGTTACTCGTAATGATTTGGTCTCTGATAGGGGCTTTTGGAGAATAAAAGAGTAGATCTAGGAATTACGGTCATTTGACTCAATGTAAATACGTTTTTTTTATCAATGGAATTGTTAGTAGGCATTTAAAGCCACTAACCTTTAAAAAAAAAAAAGAAAGATAGGTGCTTTTGAAGGCTTATTTTACCATTATTTCTAGTTGGCTTCTTTTGTGCTTTGTTTAGTACGAAATGGGGGGTTCAGTACTTATTAGTAGCTAACGATGTCATAATGGCACGTCCTCAATAAATTTTCAGCGTTGGTTATCAAGGTTGTCCTTTTATAGTAGAACCCTTTATCTTTCGAAAGTTACGACGCTGAAAATTAACTGCTTTTATTATACTATGTATATTTAATATTTCAAAGCAAATTAAAAAGGGGTTGTGAAAGTTAGTGGCATAATTGGTGATATCGAATGTAATCTTATTTGTAAATATTCTCTTGGGTTTCCTGTTGTATAGGGATACGTATCCTCCCAGGTACCTTACTCAAGACAATTGAAACGGA
Source organism: Carex kokanica (assembly GCA_025461125.1). NCBI lineage: Eukaryota > Viridiplantae > Streptophyta > Magnoliopsida > Poales > Cyperaceae > Carex > Carex kokanica. Next base: position 162,119 of record JAJGRX010000289.1, on the reverse strand, counting down.
TGGACCATATTTACTCTCAGCTTATGCCTATCCGGGATAGCGCAGGGGCAGTATTATTTGTGCTTTGAGATTCGTGCCAAGTTAAAAGAACAATCATCGACCGTCTGTTTCAATTGTATTCAGTCAGGTAACCTGAGAGGATGTGAATTAGTTATATAGAGGGATCAATAGAGCTGAAATGGATAAAGAAAAATTTTCGTTATCTAAACATGTAAGGGTATATGGGTAAAGACTATTTCATACCCCTTATCCGATCGGAATATTATAAAAAATTAAATTATATATATACATTAATGAGCAACTGTTGGTATTTTCGAAAAATGCATTTTATTTAATTTTTTTGAACTTGGACAATTGACTATTTTATGTAATTGGATTGCACTTAATTAACTATTAAAACACTTAAATAAATTACAACAAATCGCAATAAAATTTAGGGCCTACCGAACATAATTTTCTCGTTAATGATGAATGGTTCAGATTGAACCTTTATTTGGTGATTATTTTTTTCAGAGCTTTAATTCATTAATTGTCTTTGCCGCATCCAGTTATATAAATCTCCTAATTAATTTGCGAAGAAAATTTAAAAATAATTATTATATTAACATTACCTGTTGTTATTTACCTGTTACAGTTTCGTTATCTGATGACCACAATGGGTAAGTGTAGGGTACGAATAAGGTCAATTTGTAACGGCTATGGTAACTTTGTAACAGGTAAGGGTACAAAAATGTTTCCCCCGATCCGTATTGTACGCATTGACACTCCTAGGTTAATTCTAAGGATGAGTAGGTACAGGGTATAAATTAAACATTGGCACATCACCGATGTTTTTTTCATAAAATATCCATGCACTACTGTCGGAATTAACTGAGGATATAAAACATCAACGCATCATTGATGTTTTTGCAATAAACATAGATGCATTCTTTCTAACAATTAAACGGTGATAACTATCGGTAGAAACTCTGATTTCAGTGTATGACCACAATTAGGAAATAGACGGAGGATCGACAAAACATATGACCCCAGGAAGATAACGAAATCTGTTGTAGTTTTTGATACTCAACATTTAGGTAGTTTTCTTTTTTTTTTTTCATTCCAAAATGGCCCATTAAATATTCATCAGAAAATTTAATTTGACAATAAACCAACATCTTAAAATTAAGTACTAATATTTGAAGGATATTTTTCTATTTTTTTCTATCATTCTATACTATGCGTTAGAATTAACCATTATCTAAAAAAAAAAAAACTCTACGCCACATTCCACGTAGTAAGAATTGGGTTTTCCAAAATCGTGGGTAAGGAAAAAAATTTCTGTTAACATTTTGTATTAATGTATTATTTAAAAAAATTAATATTATTTAAAGTACAACATCCGTACATCGATATATATGTTTTTTTTTTTATATATTTGTATGATCTTATGCATATGTTAAATTTTATCTTAGTATATTTTTGAAAAGAATATACTTAAACAAAATTATTGATTGCTATTTATCAGTATAAAGAATATGAGAATTTGTCTGTTAGTTGCATGTACCCATTGCGAAGTAAAGATAAAATATGAATAATACTTAGATAAGATTAAAATTAGTTAAAGATTCAGTACCGAACTAGTCATTAATGTCTGAAACCCACACATCTACAATCGTCAGAGATTAAAATTCTTTGATGGACCTGCCAACGACACAACGCGAAAAGATTCTTTGATCGTTTGTGGTGGTTTACATACATAACTGTAGTTTTCTTTTATTTTGTCCGTAATTGTCTAAAATTTTAACTCGTTACACAATTAGCATCAGACATTTGGTTGCCAAAATATAAGGAAAAAGTAATTCTTGTGAGAAGACGTAACATGATGACGATTCCCATCTGAAGCTCAGCTGAGAAGGACGTAACATAGGAACTAGTGCCAGGGTCATGGTTTAATTTCTCCGCTGGTGGGCTCAAGGCTGCAACTAGTCCACCGGCCAACGTTTTAAATTGTATGAGGTTGATGCCGCCCTGTAATCACTATTACATTATTGAATATTGAATGTACTTGGAACATGGTTAATTCAGACACGACAGATAGGTAGCACAAAAAATATAAGTCTACCTCTTTTGATTCATGTACTATGTTGCATTCAATTCTAACCAAGTAAGTTGGTAAAAATTGGCGGTCCACTGGACTTGCCTGTTTCTATTAATTTTAAATTTTAAATTCCTAGCTGCTGTATCCTCTGTCTCACCACTGAGTTTATAAGAGGGCCACCTCTAATGCCCTTGATAAGTAATCACAACACATAAGTTAAGCTTTTACCATTTCAGCAGCAATGAGAGGCATTCTCTTATTCCTTGCACTCTTTCTACTCCCTCTGGTTCAATCTTCTGATCTCACATCCCAAGCACAAGCTCTCCTCCACTGGAAGTACACTCTCCAGACTCAACAGCAGCTCTTGTCTTGGAATATGCATGTTCATCCATGCAACTGGACCGGAATTACTTGCCGCAATACCAACAAAACAAGGCAAGTCATCACTAAAATTTCTCTTTCCCAGAAGGGCCTTATTGGAAAATTAGATGCTCTTAATTTCTCTGCTCTTCCATTCGTGAGAATATTTAATCTCGGTCATAATAAAATCAATGGAACAATTCCTCCATCAATGTGTCTCTTGTCAGAACTCACATGTCTTAATCTCAGTGATAATGTTCTCAGCGGTTTCATCCCGTCTAGCATTGGAAACTTGACAAACATAAACAGTTTGATTCTTTGGCATAATAATTTCTTCGGACCGATCCCTCCAGAAATTGGTAAACTTAGAAACTTGACAAATTTAGACTTATCAGAAAACCTTATGAGTGGAGAAATACCTACTAATTTAAAAAACTTAACCAATCTTTCCGTTCTGCTACTTTGGGATAATAATCTCTCCGGATCAATCCCTCCTGAAATCGGTAAACTTAGACATTTGATAGAATTAGAGCTATCAAGAAACTTTCTAAGCGGAAAAATTCCTAGCGCCCTAGGAAACCTAATTAATATGAAAACATTTTATGCTTGGAACAATAGTCTCTCTGGACCAATCCCTCCTGAAATAGGCAATCTTACACAGTTGATAGATTTAGATCTAGCAATAAACCTTCTTAGTGGAGAAATACCTACAAATTTAGAATATTTAACCAATCTTGTAATGTTGAATCTTCATTATAATAATCTCTCCGGATCAATCCCTCCTGAAATTGGTAGACTTACACATGTGACAAGTTTAGATCTATCGGAAAACATTTTGAGTGGAGAAATTCCTAGCGACCTAGGGAACCTAACTAATATGAACACTTTTTATGCTTGGGATAATAGGCTATCAGGACCCATCCCTCCTGAAATAGGTAAACTTACAAAGTTGATAGATTTAGCAATATCATATAACTTTCTTAGTGGAGAAATACCTGCTAATTTAGGAAACCTAACCAAGCTTGGAAGGCTGCATCTTGGCGGTAATAATCTCTTCGGAACCATCCCTCCTGAAATTGGTAAACTTAGAGATTTGACAGAGTTGAAACTATCACACAACTTTTTGAGCGGTGTTATACCTTCTAATTTAGGGAATGTAACCAATCTTGTCGATCTGCATCTTTCACGCAATAATCTTGTAGCTCTATATCTTGACCATAACAATCTCTCCGGATCAATCCCTCCTGAAATTGGCAGACTTACACATGTGACAGGATTAGACCTATCAGAAAACTACTTGAGTGGAGAAATTCCTACCGCACTAGGAAACCTAAGTAATATGAGCATTGTTCTTCTCTCATCAAATTGTCTGTCAGGGTTAATACCGGCCGAACTTGGCAGATTAAACAGATTGATTAAACTCAATTTAAGTCACAACAATTTCACCGGAGCTGTACCGAAAGAGTTGGGTATGTTACCTTTTTTAATAGAACTTGATATATCGTCAAATAGTCTTACAAGTGTGCCAGAAGAACTAGGAAATTGTGTTAATCTTGAATCATTAAACCTTAGCAACAATAGGTTAACAAGAAAAATTCCATCTCATTTTGTAAACTTAGTGCACTTATTGTACTTCCTAGATTTAAGCTCAAATTTTTTAATCGGGGAGATACCAATAACACTAGGTAACTTAATCATGTTACAAAATCTTAATCTATCTCACAACAATCTAACCGGTCAGATTCCATCTTCATTGGGCAACTTGTTAAGCTTGTCAACCATGGATTTGTCATACAATCAACTCAAGGGTCCAGTGCCTGATAAAGAGTTTTTCCAAAAAGCCCCGGAAAAATGGTTTATACACAACACAAATCTTTGTGGCACTATTCGAGGTTTCCCCTCGTGTGATGGATTGGTTAAAGATAAGAAATGGTCAACTAGACTACGAATGGTTAAGTTGATTGCAACTCTAATTTGCGGATGTACATTAGTAACCTCTTTTCTACTCGGGATTCTTTACCTCCTATACTCAAAAAAAAGAAAAGCAAATTCAGGGCACGTGGGCAATCCAAGTAGAGGAGACATTTTTTCTGTGTGGAATTTTGATGGCAGAGATGCATATGAGGAAATTATAAGGGCCACAGAGAATTTCAATGAGAAATACTACATTGGAAGTGGAGGCCATGCAAGAGTTTACAAAGTAATTATAGAGCCAGACAACCTCACAGTAGCTGTAAAGAAAATTCAGTTAGCAGGCGGAGAAACCTCACTAGATGTTGAAGCATTCCACAGAGAAGTTCACACAATAACCCAGATTCGACACCGCAACATTGCTAAATTATTTGGTTATTGTTCGTCACCTCAAAATAAATTTCTTGTATACAAGTATTATGAGAAGAGGGATTTGTATAATATTCTCAATAGTGAGGCAGCGATAGAATTGGATTGGTCAAAGAGGAAGGCTATATTGAGAGATGTTGCATGTGCACTCTCACATTTACATCATGATTGCTATCCTCCACTAGTACATCGGGATGTAACTAGTAGAAACATCTTGCTCGATTCTGAGTTTACAGCATGTATCTCGGATTTTGGCACTGCTAAGTTTCTCAAACCAGAGTCTTCTAATTGGAGCATGCTTGCTGGAACCTGTGGTTACATAGCACCAGGTTATGTATATTTGGCAACCCTATTATTGTTATTTTTAGTTTCCATCATGATACCTGTATTGAAAAAAGTGTAAATAATTGCAATCTGACTTTTCTTTTTTCTTTATGCAGAACTAGCCTATACCATGAGGGTGAGTGAGAAATTAGATGTATATAGCTTTGGAGTAATCGTGTTGGAGCTATTTAAGGGAAAGCACCCAGGAAATATGATCAACATACCGGCTTTCCACGAAGAGGAAATCATACTCAAAGATGTCCTTGACCAACGCATTGAACCACCAACAACACAAGTTATCAGTGAAATTATCAAAATGATTCAGATTGGATATCAATGTTTGAATAACAACCCGTCACTTCGTCCAACAATGCAAGAGGTGGTGAATAGTATCTAGAAGTAAATAACCAACTACTTCATAAATTCGGGTACATAGTAGCTATATGCTTGAAGATTAGTTTACTGTTGGCTGTTAGAATATAGACTTAATTAGAGCATGATGCTTTATTTTCATATTTTGTATTTGAATGTTTTTATGCTTTATCAATATTCACTTATTCTATGCACAATTGGTGAGAAATATTCATGGTACGTATAAAATTATTGTAATATCTTCTATGTTCTGTGAGATTACCATTATTATTCACAATATCTCTTCCAGAAATTGCTTTTCTTGTAGTACATTTAGTTCCATCTCCTTAACAATTTGTTCACCAGCTGGTATTAAAAAACATGGCAAATGCCGCATCACTTTTGTGTTTTAATAGTGTACTTGATGCCTCATTGCTTCATCTATGTTTTGAAATAGTGTACCAGATAGTTGGTATAAACACTATTTTGAATTCTAATAAAATCTGTTAGTTTAACCCACTTTTATCAAATAAATAAAAAGAAAAAAAAAACAGCATCCAATCTACCTATATATAATTTATAAAAAAAATGTGATTATTTTAGAACTTCTAATATACTTGAAAATTGTTTTTACTTTGCTGGTTCAGAGACCATATTATCTGCCTATGCATGTGATAACATGTGCTGGTTTTCTTGTGCTCCAATACTAAATCCTAACAACTGTAACAGAAGTTCTCGCGCCTAACTCTGATGTGGTCAATTCGGTGAGAACATTTGCTGAGTTGCTTGGCCTTAACCAACATACTTTGATTGAGATGTCAGTTGTAGCTCTTTACATGGTGCACCTAACGAGCAGCTCTGAGAAAATCCAACTGTGTCGATGTCAAGGAAAAGAAAAATGGTTTTGCTCATGATTTTGAAACTCGGAATCAGAATCAGAATCTGATATTGACCGTACGTAGAATCGGAATCAGATGAATCGGCCGGAATAGGAAGAATCAGATTGGAAACTCGGATTTTTTTGGCAGAAGCTTGTTTTGTAGCCAAAATATTGAAAAAAAATTGATAAAAAAGATAATTTGTAAGAAAACCATATAGACAAGATTATACTCAAATAATCCACTAATTATATAATATATAATATAAGCATTACAAGTATAACACACCTTTTATGCAAGCTAAGCTATAATTTATGGATAAAAAAACAAGATTACATTGGCAGCATAAATTTAGTGCAGGATTATTTTGACAAGGTATGTGTTAATTTTTTTTTTTACTTCAAATTCTGTTTGCATAATTTTTTTTTTTTTGTGATTTGAAATCATAGATCAACAACTATCAGGAAAAAAATGTAAAATAACTGAAGGACTCGGCCACCGAAGTTGGCATGCTTGATTGCAAACCAGTAGACACACCAATGATCCAGAATTTGAAACTTAGTGTTGATTCTAGTCAAGTAACTACTAACAGATAACAATATCAAAGGTTAGTAGGAAAATTGATATACTTGTCACATAACCGACCTGACATAGCATATGCAGTAGGAGTTGTAAGCCAGTTCATGGATGATTCCAAAAGAAGAGCACATGGATGCTGTGATGACAATAATTAGATATCTCAAAGGAAGTCCTGGTAGGGGCATAGCATTTGGAAAGCATGGGCATACCAACATTGAGGGATACACTGATGTTGATTGGGCTGGCAACATTGTTGATCGAAAATCTACAGCCGGGTATTTTACATTTGTGGGTGGTAATCTGATGAGTTTGAGAAGTAGGAAACAAAATGTTATGGCACTTTCAAGTGCTGAAGCAGAATTTATGGGCATGGTAAAAGGAATTTGTGAGCTCTTGTGGTTAGTTGATCACTGAACTTGGTTTCGAACTAGAAGACCCGATAAAATTATTTTGTGACAACAAGACTACAATTGAAATCTCCCACAATCCTGTACAACATGATAGAACCAAAGCATATTGAGGTGGACCGACATTTTATTAAAGAAAAACTTGATTCAAAAGTTATTTCTTTACCCTTTGTGAGGTCACATGAACAAGTAACAGATATTCTCACCAAAGCAGTAGCCAGTAAAGAATTCAATATGGCACTAGAAAAACTAATGATGAAGGATATCTACGTGTCATAGTGAGGGGGAGTGTTGGAATATACACCCTGACACATTTACGTGTGCCACAGAAAATTAAAGTAAGAGTGGCAAACAAGGCAAGATTACAGAAGATTTGCTTACCTTCAATGTAATATTTAGGCAATCTTAGATTAAGGAAATATGTATCGGTTAGGAAAGATGAATTTAAGGCAGTATAGATTAGCAATCAGATTTATTTATATGAGAGTATGCTGTCCAGAAAAAAAGATATACGAAAAAATACTTTGTTATTCTATTCTGAATTAATAAAACTAAGGAAGGGAAGGGAGCTTCATAGGAGTGATTGTGTTCGCGTTCTCTGTTATACTAGTCTAATAATTTTGTCATATCCTTATTATATTTTCTCCATGAATTCTCATATATATCTAGTACTATCAGCTAACTGTATTAATTGGCACTTTCTACGGGTTAAATTGCATTAAAAATAAATTCGTTTATCATTTTAATTGGAGTAATTTCACATAAAGCAAAATGCTCCATACATTTGAAGTACTTAATTGCATGCTATTAAGGTTGGAAAATTTTTGGGGAGGATCAATAATATAATAATATTTTATTATTATCTTTTTTTTTAATGTATCCGATTCAACCAGATTTGTATAGTATGTCAAGATATTTTTTTTATCTGAGCTGACCTGACATGTCATAGGTCAACTTAACCCAACTTGTTTAATCTAAATTTTCATTTATCTGTGTTTCGTTAATATTTGACTTTAATAGTACCAGCGCCTAATAGTACACCAACGACTTAATAGTACCAGAGCCTAACCGCCAGTTATTAGTATTGACCCAACTTGTTTTCTCAACTGTTGGGTTGCAGTTATTACACCAACGACTTGATAGTACCGGAGCCTAAACCGCCAGTAGTCACTATTAAGTTATTGATAATTGAATGTAATTAATTCATTAATGACGACAGTTAGGTACCATTACACACACAAAGTCACTATTATACGTTATTCGGCTAATTTTAATTTTAATTCCTCTGTCTCACCACTGGTTATATAACAGGGCCAGCTCTGATGCCTTTATCATTTTAGCTACTATAAATCGTGCTTTTAGTATTTTAGCAACAATGAGGTCATTCTCTTGTTCCTTACTATCTTTCTACTCCCTCTGGTTCAATCTTCTCTCACAACTCAAGCACAAGCTCTCCTCCATTGGAAATCAACTCTCCAGACACAACAGTCCGCTTTCATCTTGGAATCTCCAAGTCCACCCGTGCAACTGGACAGGAATCACTTGCCGTGACACAAACAAAAGAAGGCAAGTCATCACTAAAATTCATCTTTCCCAGAAGGGTCTAGTTGGGAAATTAGATGATCTCAATTTCTCTGCTCTTCCATCGGTTAGAATTTTTAATCTGAGTCATAATAAACTCATTGGTGTAATTCCTTTATCAATATGTCTCTTTCCAAAACTCACATATCTTGGTCTCGAAGGTAATGTTCTCAGCGGTTTAATCCCGTCTAGCATTGGAAACTTGACAAACATGCAATTTTTGTATCTTTGGGATAATAATCTCACTTGACCAATCCCTTCTGAAATTGATAAACTTGGACAATTTACAAGCTTAAAACTATCAGGAAACTTTCTGAGTGGACCAATCCCTCCAGGAATCGGTAAACTTGGACATTTGGCGGATTTACGATTATCAAAAAACTATCTGAGTGGACAAATACCTACTGATTTAGCAAACCTAACCAATCTTGTCACTCTGTATATTTGGGGTAATAATCTCTGTGGACCAATCTCCCCTGATATGGGTGAACTTACACATAAATATTTAGAATTATCAAAAAATATTATGAGTGGAGAAATACCTACTAATTTTGGAAACTTAACCAATCTTGTCCATCTGCGTCTTTGGAGTACTATGCTCTCTGGATCGATCCCTCCTGAAATTGCTAAACTTAGACATTTGACAAGCTTAGAATTATCAGAAAACTTTCTGAGTGGACCGATCCCTTCTAGAATTGGTAAACTTGGACATTTGACAAATTTACGACTATTAACAAAAAATTTAGTGGAGAAATACCTACTAATTTAGAAAACCTAACCAATCTAGTCACTCTGTCTCTTTGGAATAATAGTCTCTCCGGACCGATCCCTCCTGAAATTGGTAAACTTGGACATTTGAAATATTTAGAACTATCAACAAACTATCTGAGTGGAGAAATACCTACTAATATAGCAAACCTAACCAATCTTGTTTATTTTTAACCGATTCTGATTCTGATTGTTGTTTATTTTTAACCGATTATGATTGTTCCTTTCAAGATCAGTTGTTTATAAAGTTTGATATAGATATAGATCAGTATCGAATTATTGAAATTAAGTCCGATCCTGATAGGCCGATCCTGATGTGCGTTTTTCCACTAGTGTATATATCGGAGGTCAGGATTATAAGCCAGCCTAGGCATCGAAAGCTGGTTCAACTAAGAATTATAAAATTATTTGTTGCATCAACAGCATGAAAAGACTCTTGACTTCTAGAAATATTGTGTGTGGCTATGAACGTATGAATGAGGAGAAATGTTTTCATAGACAGATATATTCATTAAAAATTAGTTTTATTCTTATATCAATACTTATAGATTTTATATTTCTAGAAGTCAATAGTCTTCTAATAGTATAATATTTTATATATAGGAGCAAAAACGGACTTCCCTCCACTCAAAATGTCGAAAGCAAGAATCACATACACATTGCGTTCTTAATCTCGGCTCAAAATATGATTTTCCCCAAATGCCAAAAAGTGGCGAGTCCAATATTAAAAGGTTTTTATTGGTTTTAATCATCTTTAGTTGTCTTTCTTTAAAAAAAAAAATCTATCTTTAGTTGTCTTTGGTAGGCAGGAAAAAAAAGATACTTTTTGAGCTTTAGGAAAAAAAAAATTATGCTATTGACCGTCAAAGGTTAAATCGTTTTAATTAAAGGATAGTGGACACGTCACACCGACCTCTATCTATTTTTTAATTACCCCAGTGACTATTGATCTCTCTTAATTAAAAAAATATATATATTGATATCTCTCTCTATCTCTTCACAAACAATATTTTTATGACTATTTTTTCTCATATGTTTTACACTTTAGAACAATATTTTTTTATGACGGTGTCACAATTCGAGCAACAAAATTTTAATTTAGTTATTTTAATTAGTTTAGTCAATATCCATCCAATTATTACTTAATTTGTTCCGATAAAGGGATCAAAGTAAGTACAAAAATATTCTGAATTGTATTTATAGCATTTCATGTCAGTTTTAGTTGTTAATTACTTTTGGGGTAGCAAGTGTCCCACAACCTAGAAATTCTCATATAAGCTAGAAATGCCAATAATTTTAGTTTACAAAACCTTATACGTGCCTTCAAACTCCAGCTGGCCGTGACTTTTTTCGCTGGTAGTTACTACACCAACGACTTAAATAGTACCAGAGACTAAAATTTTACAACGATCGAGCATGCTTAACACAAATATGACAAGCTAACACACATGGGAACAATTTGGGTCAATGTCTATTGGACTCAAATTTAAGTCAAATAAATTTCGCATCTGTCCTCATTATGTGTGCAAATCCACATTAAGATTCGTACGAATCTAGCGCACACAGATTCTAATACGAATTGGATGTGAAAATTGCAATTATACATGCAGTAAAAGTGAGCATGAACTTTAAAACAAGTGCAATTATACTTGCAATATAAGTGGCATGGATTCGAAAATTGCCAATAAGATATCGAATTCTTAGTTAAAAAAAAACTTGTGATAAACGTATAAATAAAGCATGCAGCTAGTGATGAGGTTCAATTATCTGCATAGAAAAAATACTTATTTATCGGCTAAAAGCCTAAAACTATGAATAAAAACTATTTTTGTGATAATTAATTAGTAGCGTACAAAATCATATATGATAATTATTTATCATTGACCATATATTGTTTTTAATGGGAACCCAGTTCATTTTTGTCAATTTCTGTATAATATTATTTTAATAAGTAATTCATATTTTTTAAATACGAAGATAAACAACCATATACACATTTATTATCTTTTATGGTATTATCCATAAGTTAAATTTTTGCTGAGTATATTAATTAATTAGGACGCTGATAACTGTTCCCACATCCCTGTCTCCGCACTATCCACGCACATAACTTCCATAACTAACCTAGGGGGACTGTCCCCGCACAATTTCCTTATATAATTTGTATCATCCTCGCACAATTTTCAAAATATTAATACCTATGAACGAAAATATTTTTACCTATGCATGAAAGTATTTTAATGTAAATAATTGTCTCCCCAACTAAATCTCCCAAACTGTCCCTAGACCGTAAATATCTATGGGGGACCACTCAAACTAAATGGGGGGGGGGGGGGGGGGACCAAGCTAGGGGGACCATACACATTTGGAAAAATATCAATATTGCCATAACAATATGTGGGGACCGCAACTTAATATTTATTTTTACATATGACGCTGGATGATGTCTGAAAGTATTAATATCAAGTATTGAAAGTATTTATATCTATGCACTGAAATATTTATATGTATATACATTGTACGAAATTTAATCTTGGGGCATTTGATCATATCAAGTTACACATTAAAGTATTAATATCTTATTTTACAATTATTGATACCTATGCACTAAAGTATTTATACCTATGAGGTCAGGTATTTTTGTTATAGGAATGCTGATGCGGGGATACGGGGTCGCCACTACTTCATTAGAGGAAGATTGACGCATGGACCATTGTTGGACTAGAAAAGGGGGATCATCATATCAAGTTACGCATTCAAATATTAATAGCTTACTCTGCAAGTATTAATCTGTTATTTTTCAAGTAATTACACCTACGAAAATTGACGCAGAGACAAGTGCATGAACTGAGAAAGGTGACCATATAATTAGTTGAGACAATAGTACAACCTTCCTTTACTGTAACTTGTAAATTATCAAACACTTAAAAATACGGATATTATTGTTATTTGTTCAGGACTTGTAGTCACAAAAAAAAAAATCGGAATACTTCCCGCCACAATTTGGGCCTATATTTGGACAGTGTGGATAAGACTGGGTTCTATTCTTTCAATGTAGAAACTATATTATTATGTCCCGTATAATCCGGCCCAATAAAAGCCCATTTTTCTTCACCGTCCCAATATTGTTGCTCCAAGTATCCAGCGAATACAAAACCGTGCCGTGACGACGTGACTTTTTTTTCCTCTCAATTCATGTTGCTCACTAGAGTGCACTGATACCCCCAAATAATCCTAATTACATCCCTCCGAACCAAACCGTCATGCCTCCACCAGGCTGTGACTTAATTTCTCCACTGGTGGGCTCACCAAACCAGCAATTATTAGTGGTAACAAGTAATAACTGGATTACGGAAGCAGTGGCTGTCGCTGAGATATTATGGGGTCCGGGGATTATGCTTTTTTTGTTTTGGGTTTTTTTATGTCTTTATAAAATTATAAAATTTCATCCTCAAGCATATTTTAGTACATACATCATATTGAGTGGTTCAGATCGACATATTGGACTTTGAAAATGAAGATATAAAATATGAGGTATTGGAGCCCTCCTCTTATTTAAAACAATATTTTGTATTTATCTTTTGTTTTAATGAGACGGGTACCTTTTTTTTAATATGTTTTACCAATTTTAATGAATTTCACATAATAACGGATTGTTTATAGGAATGTGACAATATTAGTCTCCCACAAAAGATGACTAGCGCATTTACAGTCAGTTTTAGTTGACGCTTGCAAATCTTTATACCTATGCATGCAACTTTTTATACGTAACATAGCAAGTCTTTATAAATACTGCACAAGTAAACTTTTTATGAAGACTGGACAGTTGATGCTAGTTATGTTTTAATTTGAATTGGAATTTTTCATAAATGCTATATATCTAAAGTATGACTAGTTAGTGGAAAATATTAAAAAAAAATCATTTATTATTATGAACTTGTATTAAGAGCAAGAAGACTTTATACTTCACATATCAAGTTTTTTCTATATAGCATATCATGTATTTAAAAGGTTCAAAGTGCAAGTATTTGTTTCTTACATTATAACACTAAAGAGTACTCATCCCAAGTTTTATACCAAGCATATTAAATAATTAAAACTAGCTTATCAAGTCTTTATACTCAACATATCAAGTATTATCTCAAGTCTTTAAAAGAGTCAAAATGCAACTCTTTAAGGCATACGGTTTGGGTTGGAATTGGAATCATGGGTTTGGCGCTCGAAGGAGAGAGGAGAAATGAGGGTGTTGAAACGATAAAAAAGGAGGCGAGAGGCAGACGAGGGACCGGAGAGAAGAGCAGAAATGTGTGTGGCGGCGGAGGAGGAAGAGAGAGTAATTTTATGCTTCATTAATATTCACTTATTCTTATGTACGTACGGTGAGAAATGTTCATCGTGCTTATAATATCTTCTTTGTTCTGGGAGATTACCATGAAATATTGGTCATGCATTAATTATATTTAATTGCAACCTATAGGATACAAATAATTTCTTTTTCCCAGATCATCAAATATGATGAATATACTAATAAAACTGGCAGTAATGCAGATTTAATTATCTTCTCAGTAAATAATACAAACTCATATCCACTAAGACTATGGATAACACTTATTTTGTATATATTATTATTGTGGTAATTATTTAAATTAGTAATTGATATTTTTTTAATTTACAAGATCGACAATAACTATATACATTATTGCAATATTTTGTGGTATTACGCATTTTATAGCATAATATTCATAGCAATTTTTCAATATATAGAATTTATCCGTTCATTAATTGCCTGTGACCTTAGAAAAGTAAAACTAAAAAATGAATAAGAGTAGCGCCTAACAGATATAGATACGTTAGTAATAAAATTAATTTTTAATGGATATGTATATTTTCCTCATTGATACATTGTTAGACACCATATTTGCAATGTATTGTCTTAATAATTATATATAATGCTGGGCTTAGCTAAGCCATGGTGTAAAACGACTTGGTGCTCCACGCCTCATTATTTCCATTTTGAAAATCCAAACTACCGATCCAAACCGCTCAAGTTGTTCTCCATATTGAAATGTGCTTGGAGACCAAATTTTACATTTTTTGGAATTTTTTTACTATTTATTAAGCCACTTTGAAAATCGCTGATCCATTGGTCCAGAATTTTTTACTGTTTTGCTACTGTTCATCCAGATCAGCGATTTTCAAAGTGGCTTAATAAATAGTAAAAAAATTCGAGCAACAAAATATAAAGTTTGGTATCCAAGTACATTTTAATATGAAGAACATGTTGGAAGGTTCGAATCGACTATTTGAGCTTTGAAAATGAAGATATGGCGTGGAGTACCAAGTCGTTTTACACCATGGCTTAGCTAAGTCCATCTCTCTCTCTATATATATATATATATATATAGGGATGGGCTATGGTGAGCTATGGAGTAAAACAAGTTTTTACTCCATGCCTCAATATTTCCATTTTGAAAATTCAAACAACCGATCCGAACCGTTCAAGTTGTTCTTCATATTGAAATGTGCTTGGAGACCAAATTTTACATTTTTTGGAATTTTTTTACTATTTATTAAGCCACTTTGAAAATCGCTGATCCATTGGTCCAGAAATTTTTACTGTTTTTTACTATTCATAAGGATTTTCAGATTTTCAAAGTGGCTTAATAAATAGTAAAAAAATTCCAAAAAATGTAAAATTTGGTCTCCAAGCACATTTCAATATGAAGAACATGTTGGAAGGTTCGAATCGACTATTTGAACTTTGAAAATGAAGATATGGCGTGAAGTACAAAGTCGTTTTACTCTATAGCTCACCATAGCCCATCCCTATATATATATATATATATATATATATATATATATATATAGAGAGTGACTAAGGTCAAAGTGGTAGTTCCTAGCCCCCGGTGCTACCAAGTCGTTTTCGGATTTCCAAAGTTCAAATGGCCGATCCGAACCGTTCAAGTTGTTCTCCATATTGAAATCTGCTTGGAGACCAAATTTTACATTTTTTGGAATTTTTTTACTATTTATTAAGCCACTTTGAAAATTCTGATCGCATGGTCCAGAATTTTACAGTAAAAACAGTGCAACAAAATTCTGGACCGTGCGATCAGAATTTTCAAAGTGGCTTAATAAATAGTAAAAAAATTCCAAAAAATGTAAAATTTGGTCTCCAAGCAGATTTCAATATGGAGAACAACTTGAACGGTTCGGATCGGCCATTTGGACTTTGGAAATCCGAAAACGACTTGGTAGCACCGGGAGCTAGGAACTACCACTTTGACCTTAGTCACTCTCTATATATATATATATATATATATATATATATATATATATATATATATGTTTGTTAATACTTTCTCCACTGGTGGGATGCATTTATTACATCAACTACAGGAGTTATTAAAGACGACAGCTAGGTATCACATACAAGTCTAAATCTTTTTTATATACAAATCTCTAATCGTTTAATTCGGGTTTCTAATTGAATTTGTTTAGCAAATATATTAAATTAAATTAGAATATCAAAATTATATACTATATATTCACATAACATACAGATAAATTATATACTATGTAGCAGTCAAGCAGTCAAACTATATTTTAAAATATCAGTTGAAAGAACGAAGTGTTACACTGTGCTTTCTCCACCCCATCAGCGCTGCTTAATTCGTGATTAATTGGCATTTAATTCGTTTTGTCGACGTTTCCGAATTGAACAGTGAATAAAACGCACAAAAAGGTATAATAAGTTTTATTCACGAATAAAATGTGAATCACAAATTATTCGCGAATAACACGCGAAAAAACGCCAAAAAGAAAATTTTAGTTTTTTTTTTTTTTTGGGGGGGGGGGGGGGGGGGGGTTTCCTTCCTTGTAGTACTGAATCATTCTGAAATTATACCCGAATTATTCCCGAATCATGAATTTTTGACCCCGCCGAACCGAACCTCAACTATTCATTTGTCACTATATTCAGCGGTTATGGATCACTTTCAGCATTTACTCCTGTACATTATTTCTTTGAGCATTAACTACTGTACATTATTTGTTTCTGAAATGGTCAAAGGAAAAAGTAAAGGTGATCGCTAAAGGAAAATATTTGTTTATGAAATATTAATTTGATGAAGAATTAAATAGATTCGAAATAATTAATATTATATTTTGTACTCATTAATTTCTAAATTTACTGAAGAAGGAAATACAACACCAATATCCTTTAATTTCTTAAATTTACTAAAGAAGGAAATATACGTTGAAAATAAAGTTGCATCTTTTTCATAACTAGCTAGTTGAATTTGTTTAGAAAATATATTAATTAAATTAGAATTTCAAAATTGTATACTATATATTCACATATATTTATATACTATATTTATATAGTATGTAGTAGTCAAACTATATTTTAAAATATCTGTTGAAAGAACAAAGTGTTACAGTGTGCTTTCTCCATCCCATCAGCGGTTATGGATCACTTTCAGCATTAACTCCTGTACATTATTTCTTTCAGCATTAACTACTGTATACATTATTTGTTTCTGAAATGGTCAAAGGAAAAAGGAAAGGTGATCGCTACTGGACTAGAGTCGTGACAAATTGAAATTCTTTCCCTCCCCACAAAGAGGTGTTATACAGAGTATCAATACCATGCATAAATACAAGGGGCTAGTATTTTAACAGAGATAAGAGCACAAAAGCAGTTTAGTTGTGTACATTTTCAAAGAAGTTGTTATAACAAGAAATAGTAGGTTTTCCAAATAAAACATAACAGTTCTGACAATCCCTTTAATTATTCCAATTGGTCCACTGTTTTTTATTTTTCAAACAGAAACAATTCATTATGGAAAACTTGGTTTGCAACTGAAACAGAGCATTAATAAATTAGTTGGGTGGCTTGATCTAATCAGTGAAAGATTGGGGAAGCAATAAAATTGGTTGCAATGCTGATAGATTGAATAATAACTGGCTTCAAATGTTTAAAATTAATTAATTATATCTAATATAATGAGAAATTCTCTTTCTCGTCAAATGTTTTATTCATGGAAATTTCAATTCAATTTATACATAGGTATCACCGGAGTGGAATTGACTACATACAACGATTGAGTGTATGTTTTAGTATTATCGATACTTCTCTCCAATCAAATATATACAATAAATAATTTTACAGCATGCGCGGCTCTGATACAAAAACTATGCATACAAATTAGGTTCATATATAACTACAAAAGTTTTACAATTTATTTTGGAATTACCAATTTTGAATCGACGTGCATTCACCATTTATTTGATGAGATATGTGGTGATAAAATGAAAGAGTGCTATCCTGCTAAGAACAAAATTAAGGAGGCAGTGTGTGACGATTTTTCTTTTCTGTAGCATTAAAAAAATAACATCATTAACGAAAAATCTCGGAACATTCCTAGGATGCTATTAAACACCCTCTACATTCACAGTGGAACATTCATAGGATGAAAATAATTTTGATTTGAAAAATATAATTCCTGAATTATAAAAAAAAAATTTATGAAAATAATTTCACTACTAATTTGAAAAATATTGTCTAATTTCAAATAATATATTTCGGATTTTTTTTAAAGAAAATACTCTAGTTCAATAACCCTGGTTGTTTATGTAAATTTTTATTTATTTGTGTTCGCTAGTATCTGATAAGAAAATATCAGATGGACAGCTTCAAACCTTTTGCTCTCCAAAGTCAATGGCACATCTAATGAAGTCTTCCATGAAAAAAGGCTTCTTATTTCCCTCCTAGCCCATCCTGGGCTCCAGGCACCAGTTGGCCCTGACTGTTACGTTATTGATCATTGAATGTACATGGAGCATGGTTAATTCATAGACGACATGGAACTAGTACTATTTTTTATCGATATATCTGTTGTCGAAAATTGTCGACAACCATAAAAAAAAAAATTAAGTCTGCTCATTCTGCGTTGATAGATGGCACCCCAGGAGCCAATTAATTCTTTAGAATTACTAGTTTTGAATCGCCATGTATTGACCATTGATTTGGTAGGATAGGTAATAAAATGAATGGCTGGTAAGAACTGGATAAGGAAGCAGTGTGTGTTGATGAGTTATGGTGTCAGGGGATTATGCTGTTTGCGGGGGTTTTTTGTCAGTCTTAGTTTAGAACAACAGTTTGTGTTTATTAATTTTTTTTTATTGAAACGAGATGAATTGCCACTTTTTCGAAAATAAATTCATCAATTTGAGGAATTTTATGTAATACCAGATTTTTTTAATTTTGTTTGGGGTGCTATTTTAGGTTACGTGAGTTGGAAAAAAGCTGATACTTGAGTGACTTCACCATGTCATAAAAAATACTAGTTCCATTTCGCCTGCCCATAGTTTCCAAGCATCAATTAATTTATGTAATTATATACTTGGAATAAAAATGGTCAGGACATGAAAATTGCCTATGGGATACAAATCTTTTTTTTTTTCTTAGTACATCAATATGATGAATGTACTAGTTCCTTTTTCTTAGTACAATGAGATTTGATTATTTTCTCAGAAAAAAATGTCACTTTATTGATTATGAGTATGAGTAAGAGCTATTTTGTATTTATTATTAATTCATGTAATAATTAATAATTACAAAAATAACATTTGATGATTAGTAATCAATCATAAACCTTATGTTATTTGTAATGACAAAACATGAGTTGATTTTCAAACAGTTTGTGTACTTTTTAAATAATTAATTGATATGATTTAAATAACAAGATCAACAACTATTTACACTTTTGTTATATTTTTTGATATTATGCATATGTTAAATTTTATCTTTGTATATTTTTGAAAGGAATATATATACTTAGATAAAATTATTTCTTGCTATTTTTCAATATATAGAATTTGATAATTTCTATTTTATTTACAACTATAGCATTAATTTGGCTCCTTAATAAACGAAATTACTGCCAATATATACGAAAGCACTGTAGCTCCTTAATATGGTCAACTATAGCATTAATTTCTATTTTATTTACAACTATAACATTTAGTGCCATGCATCTCCTTAATAAATGGTCACCTGGTGATGCTACAGTGCTTCGTCTTTGTTCTGTAATAGTGAACAAGATGGCCACCCCACACTATTTTGATTTCTAATGAAATCGGGTGATTTTTCCCAGTTTTATCAACAACAAAAAAGAAATTACTGCCAATCTACCTTAAAAAAATGATTATTTTAGATTTGTAACTTATATATTTACTTGAGAATGTTGAATTTTACTTGGAGTCATTAGTAGTATTAATATTTTTTATACTTTGCTGGACCAGAGACCATTTTACCTGCTTATGCATGATAAAATGTTTCCGGTGTGATGGAGGAGCGATATGATGAAAGACCTCGTAAGTGAGACTAGGGCTCCACATGTCTTAGCAACAGCACAGATCGTCGAAGCTGGTGATAGGTGCTGCACCTGTTCTATTGCTGATGTAGCAAAATAATTAAGTCTGCTCATGCTGCATTGATAGCCAAACTAAATCCTTTGGAATTACCAATTTTGAATCGCCATGCATTTACCATTTATTTGGTGGGATAGGTGGTGTGAGTTTTGGTATTAAGGGATTATACTGTGGGCTATTTTGTTTCTTTGCTTAGAACAGTAGTTTGTATTTTCAAAAATGAATTCATCAATTTTGAGGAATTTAATCTAATACCAAATTGGTATTAATATTTTTGGACTTTTTTAGGTCATGTCTGATGAGAAGTCATTTATTTATTCTTGCTTAACTGGGTGATTTTAAAATTGAGGAGTCACCGAATCATCAGATCATGAATTAACGGTTAAGATTATCAGAGATCATCCAATGTCATTGAAGAAACCCTATAATTCAGTGACGTCACCACGTTGTAAAAAAAGACATGTAGTTGCTAACGATTAATTAGCTAGTGGAATAATACCAATAATTGTTTTCTCAGTTCATCAAATATGATGAATATACTAATAAAGCAGGCTGCAATGAAATTTAATTATCTGCTAAGATAAAAATAATAACATTTCAGTATGAATAAGAACAATTTTGTACTTATTATTCTTGTAGTAATTTGTAAGTACAAAATCGTATTTGATAATTACGAATCATTTATTTAACCGTATATTAGTTGCAACTGGCAACCAAGATGAATTTTCTAACGTTTTGAATAGTCAGCCGTGTTGCTCTCCATAGTCAAATGACAGCCCGAATGAAGTCTTCCATGAAGTGAAAGGCTTCTTATTTCCTACCGAATGCAACCTTATCCTGCCTGGCCTGACTGTAACGTTAATGATGATTGAATGTACCTGGAGCATGGTTGATTCCTAGAAGACAGGTAGGTAATACCAGTGTACTATTTATTTTATATCCATGTCCCTATTCATAAAATAGGAACTTTGGAAATCTGGGCACAATTTTTCAATTAAGCATTTCTGTTGGGATTTTGTACAGCGAAGTTGTTGGGTTCTATTATTGATCTATACGATATCTTCACAAAGGATCAATTATATAACTACCAAGGATCAAATAGCGGATATCTTGAGAAAGGCATTAGATACATCAAATTTTCAAGTTATATTACGCAAGTTGAGTTCTATTAATCTATACGATTCTAACTTGAGGGGGAGTAGTGTTGAAAATAGCTAAGCAAAACAGCAACCGGAGATGCATATCTTGAGGACACATATCGATCAAAAGCTACGTGGAAATTTTCAGATTGTATCCGAAGATACAAATCTCTTTATTTGGCTGAAGATTAATTGCTCCATTTACAACAGAAGCTACTTAACTGCTACATAATATTTGCTTTAATATTTTCCATATTATGTTTAATACCTTACTTAATAATTGTCAACGCCTATATTGCCTTCTTTCCTATAAATAGCACTCTGTATTATATTGTAAGTATGATTCATACCAAATTGGTATTAATATTTCTGGACATTTTTAAGTAATGTCAGATGAAAAGTTATTTATTTATTCTTGCTTAACTGGGTGATTTAAAACTGAGACATCAGATGCTTGAATTAACGGTTAAGATTACCAGATATCATCCAATGTCATTCAAGACCCTATAATTCAGTGACCTCAGGACGTTGTCAAAAAAGACTCGTAGTTTCTAAAGATTAATTAATTACTGCAATTATACTTGTAATAAAATTATAAAAATGGACATGGTCTTGAAAATTACCTGCATGATATGAATATTTTTTTTTTTCCGTTCAGCAATGAAATTTAATTATCTGCTAACAATAGTACATAAAACATGACCATACACAACATCTCATACACGGATGTAAAAAATTTCCACATTAACAGTGTGTGTAATGGAAGGAGGCATTCGCCCGAAAAAGAGCTCCAACATACAAAAATGGTCTGAAAGTTTTCAACCGTGTCCGTAAGTCACAATTATTTGTACACAGTTTAATAATATCCAACCGTGTACGGTTGTACTACTTCATACACGATTTTTCCAGAGAAAATTGTGTATGATATTTCTCAGTTTGCAAACACAATTTTTGGTAGAAGTCGTGTACGGTTCATTTGTGCCTCTCAACCAAAATCCCTGTTAGTAATTAATATCTTGTACGTCTCTACTGCCTCTTCACACTTACGTACACCCTCTAATTGAGGTTCCACGATTGAGAAAAATTGTGAATAACTTCACAATCTTGATGAAATTAGAAGTAGCAAGGTCCTTCGGTATGAAGTTCATTTTATGATTCTTTAGTGGCAATCAAACATTAATATAAAAAAATAATAATAATAATTAGCGTACAAGGTTTTGTAGAAATGACTGTGTATAAACCCCTGTGAATTAGGGTTTTTGTTTTTACACGCCTATTTTTGTAAAGAATATACACTTTTGGTAGGACCCGTGTGTGCTCAAGTTCATTATACATGGTTATTTTGTTTGAACTGTGTATGATTGTTAGTTAGGGTTTTTACTTTTTTGGCGGCTCTTCAAATTTTTCCAGGTCTTTAATTCTCAATAACTCCACCGCTCCACGTCTAAGTAAATAACTCTTAGCTCCTCGGTCTCTTCTCCCTCTTTATACTCTTAACTCCTCCATCGGTCTCTCAAGCTCCCTCTCCACTTCTATCTCTTAGGGTTTCATATATATAGCAGATGCCTCTTTAGGGTTTTGGCACAGTTGTGAGAACCACTAATTTTCCAACTCAGTTCCATTTTTCTTTCTAAACTCGTTAGCTCAGTTTTTCGTGAGTAAGAAGGATTCAAAGTAGAAGGCCAAGACAAATCATGAAAGACATAAAACAAATGATTTCCTCCTCCTTATGTTTGTGTCTTTCTGCATTTGGTTATCTTTTAATTTGTGTGTTAATCTTTTAAGTTTTGATTTTTCTTGAGTTAGGCTTCAAAAAATATATATATGAAATTGATTGAGTATAAACTGGCTTTAATTTGTTTGCTCCATAAAGTTGATTAAGGCTGGTATGTAAAGTTGAAGGGAAAAAAATAACATGTTTGTGTGACGTTCTCAATGTACTTGCTGGCTATATATGTATGTTTGTTCCATGATCTGAATTTACTTTGCAAATTATAATAGGGAATGTTGAAACTAATGACAATTCTTGACCAGTCGAGTAGAAAGGAGAACCTAAAACGGGAACCGTTTATAAGACTAGAATGTCAGGTTATGTTTTCTTTATTTTTGTTTGTATTTTCTTCTTAGCTTGAATTGTTAGGGTTTTGACTTTTTGTTTTAATAAGTACCTCTCAGAGGTTTTCTAGATGAAATGTTGAAGATGTGAGTTGTATGTATAATGTATACTATGGATGTGAATTGTATATGTTTGTTGAATGTTGAATATGTATTGAATTATGGATGTGTAATTTTAATTGTATATTTAATGAATAGCAAATATGGATGCGTGCCAATTATAAATCGTATATATAAAAAGAAATCCTTCATAGTTCAAATTAACAAATTTGTATTGTTTCCAAAATAATACGTGGACGCCTTGTAGAAACTGTGTATATAACCATTGTTATTGTACACGGTTACTTTGGCCATGTAGAAATCACTATTTTTAGCGCCCTATTTTTTAGACTTAACACGGTTCATTTCTATTAACCATGTCTGTTAGTTCCATATAGACATGGTTCGGAAACCGTGTACAAAATACCCACCTATTCATACACGACACTCGTAGACACGATTGTGTAACAGTGTGACATTAGCTTTTCGGACCGTGTATGGTCGCGTTTTCTGTCCTAGTGTAAGATATAAATACTTACTTTTCGGCATGGATAAGAACAATTTTGTACTTATTATTCTTGTAGTAATTTTTAATTACAAAATCGTATTTGGTAATTATGAATCATTCATTTTTTTTTTTTTGAAAGAGAGATAAAGGTCTGGCCTTCAAATTCCATACCCTTATTATTACAACAAAGGATTTCCCCCATCCGGGTTTCGAACCCATGATCTCTCACATGGAGACCATGTGCCTTTGCCACTAGACCAAAGGCTAGTTCTCAATTATGAATCATTCATTTAACCGTAAATTATTTGTGATGCCAACCAAGATGAATTTTCTAACATTTTGAATAATCAGCGCTGTTGTTCTCCGAAGTCCAGTGACACCCCGAATGAAGTCTTCCATGAAAAGAAAGGCTTGTTATTTCCCACCAAACCCACCCATGCCTTATCCTCCTGCCCCTGAATGTTACGTTAATGATGATTGAATGGACATGGAGCATGGTTAATTCATAGAGGACAGGTATGTAACACCAGTCTGTTATTTATTTTATATCCATTTCCATATTCATAAAATAGGAACTTTGGAAATCTGGGAACAATTTTCCAATTAAACATTTCTGTTCGAATTTCCAATTTTGAATCGCCATGTATTGGTTATTTAGTTGGCGTGATACGTGGTGACAAAATGAAAGGCTGGTAAGAATAAAATTATAAGGTGTCACTAGTACAGAAAACACGACCATACACGACATATCATACACGGATGCAAAAAAATATCACATTAATTGTGTAATGGGAGGAGGCACTCGCACGAAAAAAAGCTCTAACATACACATATGGTCTGAAAGTTTTGAATTGTGTTCATAATTCATGTTTATTTGTATACCGTTGAATAATATTGAATCATGTATAGTTGTACCACTTCATACACGGTCTTTTAATAAAAAAACTCTGTATTCTTTTGCTCAGTTTCCAAACATAGTTCTTTAGTTCAAACTGTGTATGATTCACTCTTTTAATTTGTATACCGATTTTTCTAGTGTAGCATTTAAGAAAAATGATATCATTAGTGAAAAATCTCCGAACATTCCTAGGATGTTATGAAACAACTACATTCATAGGGGCACAGTACTTGTTATATTTTTCATTTTTCCGGACGCTATTGTACAATAGCTCAGTTGGTACAAAATTACAAAAAAAAGTTATAATAATTACTTTTGAATTAGAGATTTTTTACAATTAGAACCGAAATTATTATTTGTCAATAATATTTAATGAAGGAATAATTAATTTCCTATATTTAGGAAATTTTTAATATTTTCCAATCAAATATAATTTGCAAATATCTTTTTATATTACGGTCATTTTTTTATTTTTTTTATTTTTATCCAAGTTCCAATTGATTAATTGTGACAAAGTTTAGTAATTTGGGTTTCTAACTGGCGACCAAGCACTTCTGCTTCTCTGTTTGAACCACAGAACAGATAAGTCCACTGGACTATACTTTCAATATCTATTCATTTTAGTTCCTACCTACTTTATCCTCTGTCTCACCACTGAGTCTATAAGAGGGCCAGCTCTGATGTCTTGATAGGTATCACAAGCAATAAGTCGAGCTTTTACCATTATAGCAATGAGGGGCATTCTCTTGTTCCTTACCTTCCTTCTACTCCCTCTGGTTCAATCTTCTCTCACATCTCAAGCACAAGCTCTTCTTCAGTGGAAATTAACTCTCCAGACTCAACAGCCGCTTTCATCTTGGAATCTGAGTGCCCACCCATGCAACTGGACCGGAATCACTTGCCACGACACTAATAAAAGAAGGCAAGTCATTACTAAAATCTCTCTTTCGAATAAGGGTCTAGTTGGGAAATTAGATGCTCTCAATTTCTCTGCTCTTCCATCCATTAGAACTTTTGATCTCAGTGATAATAAACTCAGTGGAGTAATTCCTCCATCAATATGTCTCTTCTCAAAACTCACAAATCTTAATCTCACTTTTAATGTTCTCAGTGGTTTGATCCCATCAAACATTGGAAACTTGACAAATCTAAAAGGTTTGTATCTTTCGGGTAACAATCTCTCAGGACCGATCCCTCCTGAAATTGGTAAACTTACACATTTGACAAATTTAAGATTATCAAAAAACTTTCTGAGCGGAGAAATACCTACTAACTTAGAAAACTTAACGAATCTTGTGAATCTGAGAGTTTGGAGTAATATGCTCTCCGGAGAAATTCCTGCTATTTTGGTAAATTTAACCAATCTTAACATTATGTATCTTTATGATAATGAGCTTTCTGGACCGATACCTCCTGAAATAGGTAAACTTCAACATTTAAGAGAATTATCACTTCATGATAATAATCTCTCCGGACCAATCCCTCCAGAAATTGGTAAACTTACACATTTGATAGGGTTAGCACTACAAAGAAACTTTCTAAGTGGAGAAATACCTACTAATTTGGAAAACTCAACTAGCCTTGAATATATCTATCTTGCGAGTAACAAGCTCTCCGGACCGATCCCTCCTGAAATTTGTAAACTCAGACATTTGACACAGTTAGAACTATCAGGAAACTTTCTGAGAGGTGAAATACTTACTAATTTAGGAAACTTAACCAATCTTGTCACGCTGGGTCTTTATCATGATAACCTCTCCGGACCAATTCCTCCTGAAATTGGTATGCTTAGAAATTTGCAAATCTTAGATCTAGCAGAAAACTTTCTGACTGGAGAAATGCCAACTAATTTAAAAAACTTAACCCATCTTGCCGAGCTGCATCTTCATGATAATAATCTCTCCGGATCAATTCCTCCTGAAATTGGTGGACTTACAAGTGTGACATGGTTATATATATCAAAGAACTTTTTCAGTGGAGAAATTCCTAGCGCAATAGGAAACCTAAGCAATATGATCATTGTTGATATCTCATCAAATTATCTATCAGGGGTAATACCGGCACAACTTGGTAGATTAAAAAGATTGATTGAACTCAATTTAAGCCACAACAATTTCCTAGGAGATGTACCAAAAGAGTTGGGAATGTTACATAGTTTGATAAATCTGGATATATCGTCAAATAAACTGACAAGTGTGCCACAAGAACTAGGCAATTGTGTTAATCTTCAATTATTAAACCTCAGCAGTAACAATTTGATAGGAAAAATTCCTTCTCATTTCGGAAACTTAGCGCACTTACTGGACCTCCTAGATTTAAGCTCAAATTTTTTAACTGGGGAAATACCAATAACGCTAATGAACTTAATCATGTTGCAAAATTTTAATCTATCTCACAACAATCTAACCGGTCAAATTCCACCTTCATTGGGCGACTTGTTAAGTTTGTTAACGATGGATTTGTCATATAATCAATTGGAGGGTCCAGTTCCTGCTATAAAGATTTTTCATAAAGCCCCAAAACAATGGTTTATACACAACAAAAATCTTTGTGGCACTGTTCAAGGTTTGCCCCCATGTGATGGATTTGTTAAAGACAAGAATGCTTCAACTAGACTACGAATGGTTAAGTTGATTGCAACTCTAACTTGTTGTGCTGCATTACTAACATGTTTCTTACTCTGGCTATTTTACCTGCTTTACTCAAAAAAGAGAAAAGCAAAACAAGAGCACATTAACAAACATAGTAGAGAAGAAATTTTTTCCGTGTGGAATTATGATGGAAGGGATGCATATGAGGAAATTATAAGGGCCACAGAGAATTTTGATGAGAAATACTGCATTGGAAGCGGAGGACATGCAAGAGTTTATAAAGCGATTTTAGCGCCAGACAACCTCATAGTAGCTATAAAGAGAATCAGGTTAGGAAGCGGTGAAACCTCACTAGATGTTGAAGCATTCCATAGAGAAATTTGCGCCATAACCGAAATTCGACACCGCAACATTGCTAAATTATTTGGTTATTGTTCCTCGCCTCAAAATAAATTTCTTGTATATAAGTATTATGAGAAGAGAGATTTACATACTATTCTCAATAGTGAGGCAATACTAGAATTGGATTGGGCAAAAAGGATGGATATATTGAGAGATGTTGCGTGTGCTCTCTCATATTTGCATCATGATTGCTATCCTCCAATAGTACATCGGGATGTAACTAGTAGAAACATCTTGCTCGATTCTGAGTTTACAGCAAGTATCTCGGATTTTGGCACTGCTAAATTTCTCAAGCCAGAGTCTTCTAATTGGAGCATGCTTGCTGGAACCTGTGGTTACATAGCACCAGGTTATGTATATTTGATCACGCTATTATTGTGTTTTTTAGTTTCCATCATCATACTTGTATCAAAAAAAGTGTAATAATTGCAATCTGACTTTTCTTTTTTCTTTATGCAGAACTAGCCTATACCATGAGGATGACTGAAAAATGCGACGTATATAGTTTCGGAGTAATCATGTTGGAACTGCTTTTGGGAAAGCACCCTGGTGATATGATCAATCTATCGGTTTCCGATGAAGAAGAAATCATACTCCAAGATATTCTTGATCATCGCATTGAACCACCAACAGAACAAGTCATCAATAAGATTCTCCAAATTATTCAGATTGCATATGAGTGTTTGAATAATAATCCGTCACTCCGTCCAACCATGCAAGAGGTGGTGAATAGTATCTAAAAGTGGCCAATTGAATCATAGATTAGTTTGCTATTGGAATTATGTTTTAGAGCATATATATGATGCTTTATTGTCATATTTTGTATTTGAAAGTTTTTATGGTTTATTAATGTTCACTATTCTATGTACGTGTGCTGAGAAATATTCATCATGCATATAACAATATTGCAATATAATTCTATTTATATTTTGTGAGATTACCGTTATTACACACTACAATAGCTCTTTAATATTAGTTTTCTTGTAATACATTTAGTGTCATGCATCTCCAAGATAAATGGTCACCTGGTATTATAAAAATGGCAAATGACGCATCACTTTTGTATGCTAATAGTGTTTCCGCATTGCTTCATTTATGTTCTGTAATAATTGTGTACCAGATGGCAAATTAACACTATTTCGATTTGTTGATCGTATGATCTTCTATAGAGGGTATCGTTAAGGTAAGCAAAACGTAGAGCTCGTTTCTTGATTTACTCTCGCATAGACGGGTAAATACCTGTGGATTTAGTAAGTGAATTAGTCAAGTTGACTTGCGCTTTCCACTGATCCGATCGTCTTCTATGAAATCGACGGATTTTCCCAAGTTTTATCAACAAATAAAAAAAGAAATAGCTACCAATCTACGTATAATTTTAAAAAAAATTATTATTTTTGATTTGTAATATATATCCAGAGAATATTGAATTTTACTTGGAGTCATTAGTAGTATTAAATTTTTTTGAACTTTGCTGGACCAGAAACCATATTATCTGCCTATGGATGATAACATATGCTGGTTTTCTTGTACTTCAAAAATTAACGGAATTTCTCGCGCTTAACTCTGATGTAGTCATCCGGTGAGAACATTTGCTTGATCAGTTGCTCGGCCTTAACCAACATACTTTGGTTGAGATTACAGTTGTAGCTCTTTGCATAGTACATATAGTGAGCAGTCAGGGGCGGAACTAGAAAATTTGAATAGAGGGGGACTTAACTATAAAATGCATAATATTTGAAAGGACAAAAATAGTGCCGTCACTGGAAATTGAATCCATAATCTCAAAAGAAAAACAAAAACAAAAAAAGAACCTCCACGTAGTAAGAATTGGGTTTTACAAAAATAATGCCGTCACTGAAAATTGAACCCATAATTTTTCTAAGATCCGTACATCTATATATATGTTTTTTTTTATATTTTTAAGATATTATGCATATGTTAAATTTTATCTTAGTATATTTTTTAAAAGAATATACTAAGACAAAATTATTAATTGCTATTTTTCCATATAAATAATATCAGAATTTGTCTGTTAAGATGTACCTTTCTAGGCCGTGAAACAAACGCTTCGGTTTTTATATTTTCAAAGTTCAAATAGTCGATCCAAAGCGTTCAATATTCAATCTATATTAAAATGTGCTAGGAGACCAACTTTTACATTTTTTTGAATTTTTTTACTATTTATTAAGTCAGTTATAAAATCGCTGTTTTCAATGATTCAGAAATTTTTCATTGTTTATTAAAATCAGCGATTTTAAAACTGACTTAATAAATAGTAAAAAAATTCAAAAAAATGTAAAATTTGGTCTCCAAGCACATTTTAATATAGAGATCACATCTAACGGTTTGGATTGACCATTTGGACTTTGAAAATTGGAAAACCAATTGGTTGCACCACGGCTCCGAAACTAACATTTTGATATTAGACAACCACATATATATAAATATATATATATATATATATATATATATATATATATATTGATATTAGACAACCACATATATATATATATATATATGAGTAGAACTAGGGTGTTCCTAAGCTCACCAAGCCTCTCGTGAACTCAACTCTAAAACCTATCGAATTGACTTCAAACGACATTTTCAAACCGTTAGATGTTCAATCTATATTAAAATGGGCTTGGAGACCAAATTTTACATTTTTTGAAATTTATTTACTATTTATTAAGCCGGTTTGAAAACCGCTGTTTTTATTAAAATTCTGCACCATTGGAAAACAGCGGTTTTCAAACCGGCTTAATAAATAGTAAAAAAATTCCAAAAAATGTAAAATTTGGTCTCCAAGCGCATTTTAATATAGATTGAACATCTAACGGTTTGGAAATGTCGTTTGAAGTCAATTCGATAGGTTTTAGAGTTGAGTTCACGAGAGGCTTGGTGAGCTTAGGAACACCCTAGTTCTACTCTCTATATATATATATATATATAGAGAGAGAGAGAGAGAGAGAGTTTGGTTAATACCAAAACGTTTGTTCCGGCCTAGGCCATGGAACAAACGCTTCGGTTTGTACACTTTCAAAGTCCAAAATTTTGATAGGATCATTAAATAATATTATATTTTTATATTTTTTAAAGTATCAAACCCTACTCGATTTGTGGTAGGTCAAAAGTCTTTTTTTATGTGAGGTGACCTGACGGGTCATAGGTCAACCACATCATCTGATAAGATGACACCACAATCTTCTTAATAATAGAGAGTGCATGATAGAGAAGGAAGTACAATAAGTTTTAAAAATTAAAAACCTTATAAACCAAGTAGAAAATTGAGCCAAAGAAATGAAAAATTAAAAACCTTGTAAACCAAGTAGAAAATTTCGAAAGCAAGAATCACATAAAGCCTAAAGTGGCGAGCCAAATATTCTCCAAGGATCCTCGTGTCAAAGTTCTAGTGCTTCCTAGTTGCTAGCCAGAAAAAAGAGATGTTTTCATTCGTTCTATCTAGCACAATTGAAGGGTGGTGGACAACGAACTTCAACGATTTTTTCCCGCAAATATTTCAGAAATATCACTCACAAATAATTTACAATTAATATTTTGATTTGAAAATTATTATTTCCTGAATTTTACAAGATAATTATTTCTGCAAATAATCCACTTCTAATTTGAAAAAAAAATGTCTAATTTAAAATTAATTATTTCTGAATTTATTTTTGTTAATTTTCTACCGACTGAACTAGACTGCACGTTTACAGTTGAAAAAGAAGAAGAAAAATGGAACATTATGAACAGTAGCGTTCCGAAAAAAAATACTGGGACGTTAAGAACAAAATTTTACGTCATGTCAGATTGAAGGTTATTTTTTTAACCTTGCCTATACTTTGTTATCTTGAGCGGTTAAGATTTTCAGATATTTCAGTGTCCTCGTGATGATGTTGTCAAAAAATAAAAAAAAACACTGTAGTTCAATAGCCCTCATTGATTTATCTAAATTTGTATTTATATGAAAAGCTTCAATTATGTTGCTCTCCACAGTCCAATGATAAATGCCTGGTTTCAGCTAATGATTGAATGTACACGGAGCATGGTTAACTCATAGACGACAGCTAGGTAAAACAATATTACTTTTTGTTTATAACTATATATCCATGTCCCTATACATTTAATTTGAACCATGTTCAGTAATTCGGGTATCTAATTGGCAGTCAAGCACGTCTCTTTTCTAATTTGATTGAAAACCCTTAGGCAGTCAAGCACGTCTCTTGGCTCAATGTTAACCACAAAACACAAATCTACTAGACTTTGCCTCTCTATACATTTTAATTCCTAACTGCATCCTGCAGGATCCTCTGTCTCACCACTAAGATTACAAGAGAGCCAGCTCTGATGCCTAGATAAATAACCATAGGCAAAAAGTTGTGTTTCTGCCATTTTAGAAATGAGAGGCGTTATTTTGTTCCTTACCCTCTTTCTACTCCCTCTAGTTCAATCTTCTATCACATCTCAAGCAACCGCTTTCATCTTGGAATCTGCATGTCCACCCATGCAACTGGACTGGAATAACATGCCACAACAATAATAAAAAAAGGCAAGTCATTACTAAAATTTCTCTTTCCCAAAATGGTCTAGTTGGGAAATTAGATGCTCTGAATTTCTCTGCTCTTCCATCCATTAGAATTTTTAATCTCAGTGATAATAATCTCAATGGCATAATTCCTCCAGAAATTGGTAGGCTTACACGCTTGACAAAATTGGATCTAGATAATAATTTTTTCAGTGGAAAAATTCCCAGTGATCTAGGAAACCTAAGTAATATGAACACTTTTTATGCTTGGAATAATAGTCTTTCTGGAACGATTCCCCCAGAAATTGGCAGACTTGTAAATTTGACAGATCTAAACTTATCAGGAAACATTTTGAGTGGAGAAATACCAACTAATTTAGAAAACTTAACTAATCTTGTCAATCTATATCTTGATGATAATAAGATTCCGGGATTGATTCCTCGTGAAATTGGCAAACTTACACATTTGAGAAAACTAGAACTATCAATTAACCTATTGAGTGGAGAAATTCCTACCACACTAGGAAACCTAAGCAATATAAACCATCTTCATGCCTGGGTTAATAATCTCTTAGGAACGATCCCTTCGGAAATTGGTAAACTTGCACATGTCACACACATGGACCTATCGGAAAACTTTCTGAGTGGAGAAATACCTAACAATGTAGGAAATTTAACCAATCTTGTCTATCTGGTTCTATCTAATAATAAGCTCTCTGGATCGATCCCTTCTGAAATTGGTAGTCTTGTACATTTGACAGATTTATCACTTTCAAAAATCTTTTTGAGTGGAGAAATTCCTAGCACTCTAGGAAATCTAAGTAATATGAATGTTGTTCATCTCTCATCAAATTCTCTATCTGGGGTAATACCAGCAGAACTCGGTAGATTAAAATTATTGATTGTACTTAATTTAAGTCACAACAATTTGATTAGTGATGTACCAAAAGAGTTGGGAATGTTATCTTCCTTAATATACCTTGATATATCATCAAACAGTCTGACAAGTTTGCCAGAAGAACTAGGCAAGTGTGTTAATCTTGAATTATTAAACCTCAACAATAATAGGTTGATTGGAAAAGTGCCATCTCATTTTGGAAACTTAGTACACTTATTGTACCTCCTAGATTTAAGCTCAAATTTTTTAACCGGGAAAATACCAATAACGCTAGCGCACTTAATCATGTTACAACATCTTAATCTGTCTCACAACAATCTAACCGGTCAAATTCCGTCTTCATTGGGTGATTTGTTGAGCTTGTCAACCATGGATTTGTCATACAATCAACTGGAGGGTCCAATGCCTGATAAAAAGTTTTTTCATAATGCCCCAAAGCAATGGTTTAAACACAACAAAAATCTTTGTGGCACTATTAAAGGTTTGCCCTCATGTGATAGAATTGTTAAACATAAGAATGGCTCAACCAGACTACGGATAGTTATGTTGATTGCAACTCTAACTTGTGTTGGTGCATTACTTACCTCTTTATTACTCTGGCAACTTTACCACCTTACTCAAAAAAGAGAAAAGAGAAGGCATGTCACATTGGCAATCCTAGTAGAGGGGACATTTTTTCCGTGTGGAATTTTGATGGGACAGATGCATATGAGGAGATTATCAGGGCCATGGAGAATTTTGATGACAAATATTGCATTGGTAGTGGAGGTTATGCAAGAGTTTACAAAGCGATTTTAATGCCAAACAACTTCACTGTAGCTGTAAAGAAAATCCAGTTAGCAGGCAGAGAAACCTCAGTAGATGTTGAAGCATTCCACAGAGAAATTTGCACTATAACCCAGATCCGACACCGCAACATTGTTAAATTATTTGGTTATTGTTCCTCACCTCAAAATAAATTCCTTGTATACAAGTATTACGAGAAGGGGGATTTACATACTATTCTCACTAGTGAGGCAGCAATAGAATTAGATTGGGCAAAAAGGAAAACTATATTGAGGGATGTTGCATGTGCTCTCTCACATTTGCATCATGATTGCTATCCTGCAATAGTACATCGGGATGTAACTAGCAGAAACATCTTGCTCGATTCTGATTTTACAGCAAGTATCACGGATTTTGGCACTACTAAGTTTCTCAAACCGGAGTCTTCTAATTTGAGCCTGCTTGCTGGAACTTGTGGTTACATAGCACCAGGTTAGTTATACTTGACAACCCTATTTTTGTTTTGTAGTTCCTATCACCATATATACTTGTATCGAAAAAGTGGAAATAATTGCAATATGAATTTTCTTTTTTGTTTTTGCAGAACTAGCTTATACCATGAGGATTTCTGAGAAATGTGATGTATATAGCTTCAGTGTAATTATGTTGGAAGTGCTTATGGGAAAGCACCCAGGAGATATGATCAATCTATCGGCTTCTGATGAAGAGGAAATTATACTCGAAGATATCCTTGACCAACGCATTGAACCACCAATTGGACAAGTCATCAATGACATTCTCAAAATGATTTATATTGCATATGAGTGCCTGCATAATAACTCTTTTCTTCGTCCAACAATGCAAGAGGTGGTGAATAGTATCTAGAAGTGAATAGCTACCCAACTGCTTCATAAATTCGGGTAGACGCTTCTTTGTTTGAATTAAAACATTAGTTTGTTGTTGTTAGTTAGAATTCAGTTTCATAGCATGATGTTTTATTTTCATATTTTGCATTTGAAAATTTTTATGATTTATTAATGTTCACTTATTCTGTGTACGTGTGGTGAGAATTATTCATGATGCATATACTATTATTGCAATATAATTCTATATATGTTATGTGAGATTACCGTTATTATTCATAATCTCTCTTCTAAAAATAGCTTTTCTAGTGTAATACTTCTAGTGCCAAGCATCTCCTTAATGAATTGTCACCTGGTATAAATAAAATTGGCAAATGCCCCATCGCTTTTGTGTGCTAATAGTGATGCCGCATTTCTTCATCAATGTTATGAAATAGTGTACCAGATGGCTACCAAACACTATTTTGATTTCTAATGAAATTGGCGGATTTTCCCCAGTTTTATCACACTCAAAAAAAAAAAATAGGTACCAATTTACTTATAATTTATAAAGAAATTGATTATTTTTTATTTGTAATATATTTACTTGAGTATATTGAATTTTACTTGGAGTCATTAGTAGTATTATTATTATTTTTTATCTATGCATGAAAACATGAAAACATGAAAACATGTGCTAGTTTTCTTGTGCTGACAACTAGGGGTGAAGCTAGACTTTCGATTTTATCCATGATATTTTATTCTAAATTATATAGAAAATCATATATAAATACACAAAATTTAAATAAAAATAGGGGTCAATTGACCCACATTGCTTATATTTAGCTGTGTCATTCCTGACAACTGTAACAGAAGTTCACGCACTTAACTCTGATGAGAATATGTACACTTTCTAACCAGAGGAATAGAATACTTGTTCCGCCTTTTTTTTTTCTATTTTTCATTATCAGTATTTTCTTTCTTTGAATTGGCCAGCTATTCTACATTTTATGACCGATTAAAAAATGCATCAATATAGAAATATATAGATCCTATTTTGCAATTCATACTTCTTTTTTGTGTAAAATCCACATACTATGAACAAACAAAAATAGTATGTATATAATCATTTTTGAGCTGGGCTTAGCTAAGCTATGGAGTAAAACGACTTGGTGCTCCACGCCTCATTATTTCCATTTTGAAAATCCAAACTACCGATCCGAACCGCTCCACATGATCTCCATATTGAAATGTGCTTGGAGACCAAATTTTACATTTTTAGGAATTTTTTTACTATTTATTAAACTTTGAAAATCGCTGATCTATTGGTCCAGAATTTTTTACTGTTTTGCTATTGTTCATCCGGATCAGCGATTTTCAAAGTGGCTTAATAAATAGTAAAAAAATTCCAAAAAATGTAAAATTTGGTCACCAAGCACATTTCAATATGGAGAACAACTTGAGCGGTTCGGATCAGTAGTTTAGATTTTCAAAATGGAAATATGGCGTGGAGTACAAATCGTTTTACTCCATGGCCTAGCTAAGTCCATCTCATCATTTTTTGGACCCATTTGATCGTTATCTATTTTGCAAATAATAAAGGTGTTCAATTTCAGGGAAAAAGCACGATATAGACCGCGCCGTTGGATTAATATTCAAGGGTACGTTTGGATGGGAGCCATAAAGCTAGAATAGTGAAATTTGAGAATAGTAAATGAGAATAGTGTTCACAATGTGCTAACTAATTAAGAGAAAAGATAGGCAAATGGGATCTCAAATGAATTGTCACGATGTGGAGATAGAGGAAGTGGTGTCCAATTGGTTATTTCGGAACTGTGTTGGCGGAAATCTGAAAATGAAGCATTTTTTTCTCTATATTCACACTTCCGAATAGTACACTACAGCAAAACAGCTTTTCAGCGACCGGTTAAATCGTCGATTGCTGAAGACCAAAAAAAAATTAGTAAAAATAAAATAAAAATTATCGGCGACGAGACCTTCAGCGACCGGTGCCCAGATCTTTCTGCGACCGATTTGGCCCGGTCGCTAAAGGGCGCCCCTGAAAAAACCCGCCCATCTCTCTGACTCGCGCGTTTTAGGTTTAGAACAAAAGAACATATCCCGCCACGCCAAATCTCTGACTCTCTCTCTGCCTCCTGGACCCCTCCCCTCTCTCTCGTGGAGCAAAACCTAAAACCACCCCGATCTCTCCCGCCGCTTCCTCTGCCAATCGGACCCACAGGGGATCGCCCTCTCCCTTTCTTGCCCAGTGGCCCCTCCTTTCTCTCGCTGACCCAAGGAACCGCACCCTAGAAATTGGGGGTTTGTGTTTCTTGCGATTTTGCCTCTAGTGCCTTTCTTGGAGGTGTTTTCTGGTGCTTGGTGTGTTGCTTTGCTGTGGTGCTTGCCTATTTACTGAGAAGGCTGTGAGGCGAGACAAACTCACTACCGGCCGTATCTATTTGACCTTTTGCTTGCCTTCTTGCGATTTTCTCACGGGTAAACGCTAAAAACACCCTTTTTGATTATTGGCTTGCTCGGGTTGTTGATTTTCCCTGCCGACTGTTGCGATTGTTGGTTATGGGTTTAAATCGGGAATTTGGGGATTTTTATTGGGTGGCTGTACCGATACTGGTACAGTCTCTGTGCTGTGTTTGTTTTGGTTACTTGACTGATTTTTGGTTTGTGTTGGGTTGTTTGCTGCCTGTTGCTTGTTTCTGCTTCCTGTCTTGCTGACCGATACCGTACGAGTACCGGCCTTTTCCTTTTCTTTTGCTCTAGTTTTTGTGTGTGACTTGCCCTGTGCTGTGCTGATTTGGTTGTGCTGATCTGGCCCTACCAGTACCTTACTGGTACCGGGTCTCCTTTGCCCTTTTCTTGACCTGTGCTGTTCCTTTTTCTTGCTTGCTGCCTTGTTGAGTCGGATCTGACTTTACCAATACCGATACTGGTACTAGATCTTTTTTGCATGAATGACCTTGTACTTGTTTCTATTTATATGTTTATCTGGGAATAACTTATAATTTTGATTTGTATTAATGTAGGTATATGACGTGATGCAATCCTGAACAATGCCAGTGCTTCAATTTGTATCATCCTTCACTTGTTGTTACTCTCTCAGGTACCGAACCTTGTTTTATTTCGCACATATTTTTTGATACTGTTGAATTTTCAGCCTAGTTAATTACAATGATTGAACTTTTGTAGAAGAGGGGGCTCAGTCAGTTCTGGATTCTCTTGTGAATTTGATTTTAGCTACTCGGATGAAGGTTAAGTAGCTTAATTGGAGTACAACTGTAATCTTCTTTTCTCTAATTTAACTGGAATTCTATCATTTATTGATGCAGTCTATTTCTCTTTTTCGTTGATTTTTGGCCTTGCAGGCAATTTGCAATTTAGGAGTGTGGTGTCTATCAGTTCAGCAATTCTAAAATTGTTTGATAATGACACTAATTGTTTTGTCACTTGTTTAGAATGGAATTGTTATAATGTATTGTTGATAATGACATTAATGACATTACTTGTATTACTCCAAGTCGGCTTACTTCGAATGTAATTGTTTATCTTGTAATTAACAATGGAATGTTATATTTGTTTGGGAATGGAGAAAAATAAATTAATGAACAGAATGGGTTGTTATATTTGTTTGGTACATTTCGTACTAATTGGGGAAAAGTAAATAACAAAAAGAAACCTTAAACATGACAGAAGAGTATCAGCGACCGGTTATTTTGGTCTCTGATGCCTTTACATGACGTCAGCAAAACCCAAAAGCGACCAAAAAAATTGGTCGCTGAAACGTCATCAGCGACCAGGATGACGTCCTTCAGCGACCGGTGAGTCATCGGAGAGCATCAGCGACCGGTGGACCGGTCACTGATGCCCTGTGTTGCTGTAGTGGTAGCTATTCTAACATTTAGAAGGATAGAGAATAACAACTATTCTAGCTATTCAGAATAGCAAAAATGTTGTTTGAATACACATTGCTATTCCGAATAGCTACTATTCTAAAATAACCTCAATTCTTGTGTCATCCAAACATAGCCCAAAAGGTTTGAACAGTCCCAAATTCCTAGTGAAAAAATCTGACTTCAGTAGCCAACCTCACGGTACACACTCAAATAATTAAGTGTACAGCTTTTGTGGGTTCTTTAATAAAAATCACCAATTGGTTAATTAGTTCGTTCCAAATCACAATCTTTCAACCAACAATTCTTCTAGTTAAAATTTGTAAACTGAATATTGTTGGTTCTCCAGTAGTCGTGCACTGTGCAACATACATGCGCTTAACAATATTGTTGGCTCATCTGTGATGACAAAATAAATTACATGTTTTGACATAAGAGCTTAAACTATGTTTCATCCAAAAAATGGTATTAGTTACTTAAAGAGTTCTATTACATCTTAACTTTCGCTCAAGTGTTGGAGATTCGCTCAGAGTACAAGTTAGAAGGCAGTATGTCAGAGTCATATCTTAGTGGACGGAAAAGGGGGCTAAGTGTCCTTGATATAAATTGTAAGCTTCTATAATAAAATGAAATTACACTATATTTTAAACATACGGATATTATTGTTATTTATTCAGGATAGTAAATGAAAAAAAATTCAGAATTTTGTTTGCTACAATTTGGGCCAACATTCTTTAGAAATATTTCTACGGAGAGTTCAAGACAGTGTAATCCGGCCCAATAAAGCCCATTCCTGTTATACAGAAGGATCAACAGAGCTAAAATGGGGTCTCCTGTGCCACGGTGCAGCGATACCAGCTACATGATACGCTCCAGACCCCAAGGCATTCTATACATCAGCACTAATGAGATGGCACCTTGCGATAGTTCTCTCTGGCAAATGATCAAACACGTCATATGCATGACCAGGACCAGTGGCAAAGCCACCATGTAACAGGGGTAAGCACCCCTGAAATTTTAAAATTGAGTATGAAGTTGTATAATTATGTTGGCCTGCTTACTCCTAGAAATTAAATTGTCTCCTTCCGTCCTTTGACAATTCAATACTGCAATCCAATCGAATGAATTAAATTGCAAATTGTGATTGATAATTGAATAAAATTGTTGAGTGTTAATGTTTTTCTTAATTTATGCTTAAATCTGATTTAGAATTTGATAAGATTGATTAAAATGATTCAAGTATATAAGTTAATTTTGCCCACTGACTCGGTAATCCGGTACCCCAAAATTTTTTGCTCACCCCTGACTCAAATCCTAACTACGCCACTGACCAGGACTCCACATGACCAAAAAAGGTCAATTTAACCCCACTTACATAAATTTATTTTGATTTATTTTTTCTATATAAATTGAGTGTAGGATAGGACAGATAGTATGATTTTCAAATAAAAATGCCATCCGTGAAGCACTCCATTAAGTAGGAATATAGTAGGCTTTTGATTTTATTTTTTAAGGTTCATACTTTCTATAATAATTAATAAAAAACCCATCCGGGAAGCACTCCAACAACGACATACATCTGTGTTATTCTTTATGATATTATGCATATGTTAAATTTCATAATTATAGATTGCTATTTTCCAATATATAGAATTTCATAATTTAAAATTTAACGAATATGCATATGAAAATTTGGATAGGATAATTAAATAATATTATATTTTTATATTTTTTTTAATGTATCAAACCCAACTCGACTTGTGTGAGGTCAAGATCTTCTTTGATTGAGGTGACCTGAGTCATAGGTCATCTTAATTACCCAAGTACAATAATTTAGAAAGATTAATTGAATCAAAC
Source organism: Carex kokanica (assembly GCA_025461125.1). Lineage (NCBI taxonomy): Eukaryota > Viridiplantae > Streptophyta > Magnoliopsida > Poales > Cyperaceae > Carex > Carex kokanica. The sequence continues at coordinate 121,530 of JAJGRX010000289.1, read as the reverse complement.
AAAAAGAAAAATTAAGAATCTTATAAACCAAGTATAATATATTAGGAGCTAAAACGGACTTTGCTCAACTCAAAATTTCGAAAGCAAAAATCTCATATTGCAAAAATCTCTCTCCCTCCCTCCCTCTCCCACGTGATGCACGCAAACATATGAACGTATAATTTTGATGACCATTTCATTATCTTGCACGCTTAAGACAATACATTTTATAACCGTGATTTACAATTTGAGCAACAAAATTATAATGTAGTTATTTTAGTTTTGTCAATCCAATTATTACTTAATATGTTACTCGGATACTCCAATATAGGCTCCATACCCGTATCGGATACCAATACGCGTCCAATACGGCACCGATACGTATCCGATATGCCAGCTGGCGTATTCGCTTACGTGGCATATCCTTACTCGGCCAATACGGTATCGATACGCTTTGACTTTCCTAGATATGCCTGGGGATACGCCTGGACCACCCTGGACCGAGCAAATACCCCATGCACCTCATGGTCCATCGTGCACCGCGCCAAACAAAACTGTTTTTTGCTACCGTGAATCGAACTTGGGAGCTGAGGAATAACAACCATAGCCTTCTACCACTATACCACTTTAATTTTGTTGTTACAATAGAGTACTTATTATATTTAATATATATTTCGCTAGTATTGTTTTGCAATTTTTAATTCATATAATACATGTGTTGAATTAATTATATAATTTAAATAATAAAAATATATTATATATAATAGACGTATTGTATCCGTAATTTTTGAAAATTACCGTATCGCCGTATCCGTATCGTATCCGATACGATATCCGTACCCGTATCCATGCAGCATAGGTTCCAATAAAGTGATTAAAGTATGCGTACAAAAATATTGTGAATTGAATTTATAGCAGTTGATGTCAATTTGCGTTCTTAATTAGATTTGGTGTAACTAGTGTGATCCCACAAATTACAATTTTTTTATTTATGCTTGAAATGCCAACCCGAAGTCTTCCATGAAGTCTTCCATTAAGGCCCTGCAGGCCCCAGCTGGCCGTGACTTTCTCCGCTGGTGGGCTCCAGGCTGCACTTATTACACCAACCACTTAAATAGTACCAGCACCTAAACCGCCCAGTACTCACTATTACATTATTAATGATTGATTGTACTGGAGCATGGTTAATTCAAAGACGACAGGTATGTAACACACACAAGTCTGCTCTTTTTGCTATCCATGTGAACATGCATGTCCCTATTCATTTCATGATTGAATGAAGTCACTGTTATGTTTCGGATTGGCCGTCAAGCACGTCTGTTGACTGTCTTTCAACTTCAGAACAAATCAAGTCCAGTCAACTTGACTTGCCTGTACCTTTATTAATTCCAAGCTGCTGTATCCCCTGTCTGACCACTGAGTTTATAAGAAGGCCAGCTCTGATGCCTTGATAAGTAACCACAAGCTGTAAGTCGCGCTTTTATAATTTTAGCAATGAGGAGCCTTCTCTTGTTCCTTATTACCCTCTTTCTACTCCCTCTGGTTCAATCTTCTCTCACATCTCAAGCACAAGCTCTCCTTCATTGGAAATCCACTCTCCAGACTCAACAACCTCTTTCATCTTGGAATCTCCATGTCCACCTGTGCAACTGGACTGGGATCACTTGCCGCGACACCAACAAAAGAAGGCAAGTCATCACTAAAATTCATCTTTCCCACCAGGGTCTAGTTGGGAAATTAGATGCTCTTAATTTCTCTGCTCTTCCTTCTATTAGAATTTTTAATATCAGTCATAATAAACTCAGTGGAGGAATTCCTCCATCAATATGTCTTTTCTCAAAACTCACATATCTTGGTCTTCAAGATAATGTTCTTTGCGGTTTGATTCCGCCAAGCATTGGAAACTTAACCCATCTCGTCACTATGTATCTTTGGGGTAATAATCTCTCCGGACCAATCCCTTTAGAAATTGGTAAACTTAGAAATTTGACAAGCTTACAACTATCAGAAAACTTTCTGAGTGGACAAATACCTACAAATTTAGCAAACCTAACCAATCTTGTCACTCTGTATCTTTGGGATAATAATCTCTCTGGACCAATCCCTCCTGAAATAGGTGAACTTACACATTTGAGATATTTAGAATTATCAAAAAACATTATGAGCGGAGAAATACCTACTAATTTTGGACATTTAATCAATCTTGCCCATCTGCGTCTTTGGGGTAATATGCTCTCCGGATCGATCCCTTTAGAAATTGGTAAACTTAGAAATTTGACAAGCTTAGAACTATCAGGAAATCATCTGAGTGGACCAATACCTACTAATTTAGCAAACCTAACCAATCTGGTCACTCTGTATCTTTGGGATAATAATCTCTCTGGACCAATCCCTCCTGAAATATGTGAACTTACACATTTGAGATATTTAGAATTATCAAAAAACATTATGAGCGGAGAAATACCTACTAATTTTGGACATTTAATCAATCTTGTCCATCTGCGTCTTTGGGGTAATATGCTCTCCGGATCGATCCCTTTAGAAATTGGTAAACTTAGAAATTTGACAAGCTTAGAACTATCAGGAAATCATCTGAGTGGACTGATCCCTCCTCAAAATAGGTGAACTTACACATTTGACAGATTTAGAACTATCAGGAAATCATCTGAGTGGACCAATACCTACTAATTTAGCAAACCTAACCAATCTTGTCACTCTGTATCTTTGGGATAATAATCTCTCTGGACCAATCCCTCCTGAAATAGGTGAACTTACACATTTGAGATATTTAGAATTATCAAAAAACATTCTGAGCGGAGAAATACCTACTAATTTTGGACATTTAATCAATCTTGTCCATCTGCGTCTTTGGGGTAATATGCTCTCCGGATCGATCCCTTTAGAAATTGGTAAACTTAGAAATTTGACAAGCTTAGAACTATCAAAAAACTTTCTGAGTGGACAAATACCTACTAATATAGCAAACCTAACCAATCTTGTCACTTTGTATCTTTGGGATAATAATCTCTCCGGGCCAATCCCTCCTGAAATAGGTCAACTTACACATTTGACATATTTAGAATTATCAAAAAACCTTCTAAGCGGAGAAATACCTACTAATTTTGGAAATTTAACCAATCTTGTCCATCTGCGTCTTTGGAGTAATATGCTCTCCGGATCGATCCCTTTAGAAATTGGTAAACTTAGAAATTTGACAAGCTTACAACTATCAGAAAACTTTCTGAGTGGATTGATCCCTCCTGAAATAGGTGAACTTACACATTTGACAGATTTAGAACTATCAATAAATTATCTGAGTGGACCAATACCTACTAATTTAGCAAACCTAACCAATCTTGTCACTCTGTATCTTTGGAATAATAATCTCTCCGGACCAATCCCTCCTGAAATAGGTGAACTTACACATTTGACATATTTAGAATTAGCAAGAAACCTTCTGAGCGGAGAAATACCTACTAATTTAGGAAATTTAACCAATCTTGTCCATCTGCGTCTTTGGGGTAATAAGCTCACCCAACCAATCCCTCCTCAAATAGGTGAACTTACACATTTGACATATTTAAGCCTACAGGAAAACTTGCTGAGTGGTGAAATACCTGCTTCTTTTAAAAACTTAACCAATCTTGTCTATTTGCTTCTTTCGAATAATAATCTCCACAAATCAATACCTCCTGAAATTGGCAGACTTACATATTTGATGGAAATACAATTAGATAATAACTTTTTGATTAGAGAAATTCCTAGTGCTCTAGGAAACCTGAGTAATATGAACGTCTTTCATCTCTCATCAAATTCTCTCTCGGGGGTAATACCGGCAGAGCTCGGTAGATTAAAAAGATTGATTGATCTAAATTTAAGTCACAACAATTTCATTGGAAATGTACCAAAAGAGTTGGGAATGTTACATGCTTTAACATATCTTGATATATCGTCAAATAGCCTGACAAGTGTGTCAGAAGAACTAGGCAATTGTTTTAATCTGGAATTATTAATCCTTAGCAGTAATAGGTTGACAGGAAAAATTCCAGCTCATTTTGGAAACTTAGTACACTTACTGGACCTCCTGGATTTAAGCTCAAATTTTTTAACCGGGGAAATACCAACAACACTAGCACACTTAATCATGTTACAAAATCTTAATCTATCTCACAACAATCTAACCGGACAAATTCCGTCTTCCTTGGGCGACATGTTAAGCATATCAATGATGGATTTTTCGTACAATCAACTGGAGGGTCCAGTGCCTGATAAAAAGGTTTTTCAGAAAGCCCAAAAACAATGGTTTATACACAACACAAATCTTGGTGGCACTGTCCAAGGTTTGCCCTCATGTGATGTATTTGTTAAACATAAGAATGGCACAACTAGACTACGAAAGGTTACGTTGATTGCATCTTTAACTTGCGGAGGTGCATTACTGACCTTGTTCTTACTCTGGCAACTTCACCTCCTATACTCAACAAAAAGAAATGCAAAATCAGGGTGCACTGGCAATCCGAGTCAAGGAGACATTTTTTCCGTGTGGAATTTTGATGGGAGAGATGCATATAAGGAGATTATAAGGGCTACCGAGAATTTTGATGAGAAATACTGCATAAGAAGCGGAGGCCATTCAAGAGTTTACAAAGCAATTTTAGAGCCAGACAACCTCACAGTAGCTGTAAAGAAAATATTGTTAGCAGGCGGAGAAACCTCATTAGATGTTGAAGCATTCCACAGAGAAATTCACACTATAACCCAGATTCGACACCGCAACATTGCTAAATTATTTGGTTATTGTTCCTCACCACAAAATAAATTTCTTGTATACAAGTATTATGAAAAGAGAGATTTGTATAATATTCTCAATAGTGAGGAAGCAATAGAACTGGGTTGGGAAAAGAGAAATGTTATATTGAGAGATGTTGCATGTGCTCTCTCACATTTGCACCATGATTGTCATCCACCAATTGTACATAGGGATGTAACTTCCAAAAACATCTTGCTCGATTCTGAGTTTACAGCAAGTATCTCAGATTTTGGTACTGCTAAATTTCTCAAGCCAGAGTCTTCTAATTGGAGCATGCTTGCTGGAACCTACGGTTACATGGCACCAGGTTCTGTATACTTAAACACCCTATTATCATATTTTAATTTCCAATACTATACTTGTATAAAAAAATATAGTGGCAATAATTGCAATCTGAATTTTTTTCCTTTTGCAGAACTAGCTTATACCATGAGGATGACAGAAAAATGCGACGTTTATAGTTTCGGAGTAATTATTTTGGAACTGCTTATGGGAATGCACCCTGGTGACATGATCAATCTGTCGGCTTCTAATGAAGATGAAATCATACTCCAAGAAATCCTTGACCAACGCATTGAACCACCAACTGGAGAAGTCATCAATGAAATTCTCAAAATTATTCAGATTGCTTATGAGTGCTTGAATAATAACCCTTCACTCCGTCCAACAATGCAAGAGGTGGTGAATAGTATCTAGAAGTGAATAGTGCACCAGCTGATTCATATTTATAGTAGTACCTTCTATGTTTAAATATTAGTTAGAATTCAGTTTTAGAGAATGATGCTTTATTTCATATTTTATATTTGAAAGTTTTTATGGTTTCTTAATATTCACTTATTCTTATTTACGTACGGTGAGAAATGTTCATCGTGTTTGTAATATTATTGTAATATCTTCTATGTTCTGTGAGATTACCTTGAAATATTCGTTGTGCAATACTGATATTTAATTGCAACCTATAGGATATGAATAATTTTTTTTTCACAGATCATCAAATATGATGAATATACAAATAAAACTGGCAGTAAATTTAATTATCTGCTCAGAAAAAAATACAAACTTATCGACTAAGACTGTGGTAATTATAGTATGTAGAAAATCATATTTGATAATTGACCATTTATTTTTTGTAATGCCGTGAGTTGATTTTTTCAAACATTTTCTATTGTATTATTTAAAAAAGTAGTAGATATATTTTTCATTTACAAGATGGACAACTAAATACATTTTTGCAATATTTTGTGGTATTATGCACTTTTATAGAATATTATTGATTGCTTTTTTTCAATAAAATTAAGTTTTAATGGATATGTATATACAATCATTTTTCCATATTGATACATTGTTAGACATGTTTTGTCTAAAATTACATATTTGTGTTTGTTAATATTTCATTTTCTCTGCTGGTGGGCTGCATTTATTACACCAACTGCTGCAGTTATCAAAGACGACAGCTAGGTAACAAATACACACAAGTCTAGCAAGTTCGCTTTTGCATAAAAAGAATCTAGTTCCATTTTTCCAGCTCTAAGGATTGATAGTGCAATTGTACTTACAATAAAAGATATACAAATAATTTTTATTATTCGTTCAATAAGTACTATAAAGATATACAAATATACCTGTATCTAGTAATGAGATTTGTCAGCTTAGAAAGAAGGTACTAATTTATGAGCAAAGATTATATATAGATAAGAGCTATTTTGTATTTATTATTTTTGTGATAATAATAATTTTAAAATCATATGGCAACCGAGCTAATTTTTGTAACATCTTTATATTATTATTATTTAGATAATTAAGTAATTGAAATTTTAAAATAACAACATCAACAACCATATACATATTTGTTATGTTTTATGATATTATGTATATGTTAAAGTTTAATTAGTTAGGTTTTCCTAAACTTGCATTTGGTTAACCATGCTGTAGGTTTTCCTAAACTTGCATTTGGTTAACCATGCTGTAGGCCCATAACCTGTAGACCATTATTCGTTAGGGATCCTAGCAAACCCAAACTTATCCTCCTGGCCTTGAATGGATAAATAGCACCTACAACATTAGTGAACGAAGTCTTCTTATAATAGCACCTCTTTTGTCAGTCAACTGGACTTGTCTGTACGTGTCGATTTATTCAAAGTCTTCCATTATTTTTCTAACTTTTTGACCGAAGTCTTCCTGAAAATGAAATTCTTCTTATTTCCCACCAAACCCAACATTATTACTGTAAAGTTAATGATGATTGAATGTACATGGAGCATGGTTAATTCATAGACGACAGGTATGTAACACCACTCTACTATTTATTTTATATCAATGTCTCTATCATAAAATAGGAACTTTGGAAATCCGGGAAAAAATTTCAATTAAGCATTTCTTTTGGAATTTCCAATTTTGAATCGCCATGCATTGGTCTTTAGGAATTTCCGGTCATTTTTTTATTTTATTTTCAAACAATTTTGCAAATATTTCAGGAATATCATTCACTAATAATTTGCAAATTACCTTTTGGTTTGAAAATAATTATTCCAGAATTATTTCAGGAATATCATTCACTAATAATTCAAAGACGACAGGTAAATAGCACCTACAACATTAGTCTACCTCTTTTGTCGGTCCACTGCCGTATCCTCTGTCTCACCGCTTAATTTATAAAAGGGCCAGCTTTCATACCTTGATAAATTTGTTGGCCTGCCTACTCCTGAAAATTAAATTGCCTACTCGTGTCATTTGACAATTCAATATTGCAATTCAATTGAATGAATTAAATTGCAAATTGTGACTGATAATTGACTAAATTGTTGTGTGTTAATGTTTTTTTTTATTTCAGTTTAAATCTGATTTAGAATTTGATGAGATTACTTAAAAAGATTCAAGTATATAAGTTAATTTTGTCCACTGATCCGATAACCCGGTAATCCGAAACTTTTTGCCCACTCCTGACTCAAATTCTAGCTACGCCACTGACCAAGACTCCACATGATTAAAAAAGGTCAACTTAACCCCACATTATCTTCTTAATAATCGAAAGTGCATGACAGAATCAAGTACAATAATTGAGAAACGTTAATTGAGCCAAAGAAAAGAAAAATAAGAACCATATAAACCAGTTTAATATTTTAATTAGGAGCTAAAAGGGACTTTCCTCAACTCAAAATTTATAAAGCAAGAATCACATATTTCATTCTTAAAGTAGAAAACATCACTCATTAGATTTTCCATTAATGCCTAAAGTGGCGAGTCCAATATTCGTCAAAGGTTGAGTGGTTTCAAATCAGCTTTAGTTTTCTTTTCTACGCAGAAAAAAAAAAAGATGCTTTGGGTTTTTTTGTTGTCTTTGTTTAGAACAGCAGTTTGTCGTTTTCTATTTTTTTTATTGAAACGGGTGAATTGCCACCATTTTACGAAAATTAATTTATCAATTTTGAGGAATTTCATGTAATACCAAATTGTTATCAATATGTTTGGACTTTTTTTAGGTCATGTTAGATGGAAAGTTATTTATTTATTCTTGCCTAAACTGTGTGATTTTTACATTTCGGAGTCAGCGAACAATCAGTTCTTGATCAACGGTTAAGATTATTAGAGACCATCCAATGTCATTAAAAATAGCATGTAAATCAGTGACATCAAGATGTCGTCCATTTTACCCACCCATAGTTGCGAACGATCAATTAATGCAATTATACTTGCAATAAAATTGGACATGAGCGACCGAGCCAGAGAAGAAAACCTAGGGTTTTCAACAGCCGCCCCCCCCCCCCCCACCTCCCTCCCCCCTCTCCCTCTCCCCCTTCCTCTTTCTCCCTTTACTCAACTCCATCATTTTCATTTCTTGTAGTCCTCATTCCGAAGTAACACCTCCTTTCTCTCGGTTCTACCTTCTCGAGTGGAGAGAAGAATGAGGGAGGGGAGGAACCGGAGCCGATCAAAGCTGAGAGTGCGGTATCGTCGGAGTTTGGAGCATAGAGTTCCCATCTCCATTAGAGCGCGACGGTGAGTAGATCCGGTCACTGTCAGAGCGCGGCGCTGGTTGATAAAACGGATCCGATCGTAGAGCGCGATGGCCATCAAAGTATTAGGGTGATCAACATCTCGATTGGAGTGCGACGAGATCTGGTCATTGTCGGAGCGCGGCAGCGGTCGAAGAAGCGGATCCGGTCGTGGAGCGAGATGATGATTAAGGTATTAGGGTTATTACGAGAGGATTAGAATATTATATTAGTTTAGAGGATTTTATAAGAATAGAATAATAGATTTAGGAATTACAGTCATTTGACCCATTGTAAATATGTTTTTTATCAATGAAATTGTTAGTAGGCATTTAAAGCCACTAAAAAATCATATTTGATAATTATTAATCACTCATTTAACCATATATTATTTGTAATGTCAACTGAGTTGATTTTGCTAACATTTTGGATTGTATTATTTAAATAAGTAATCGATATTATTTAAATAACCAGATCAAGAACTATCTATATTTTTCTTATATTTCATCGTGTTATGCATATGTTAAATTATATTCTAGTATATTATTCGTTGCTATTTTTCAATATATAAAATTTGACAATTTATCTGTTCGTTGCCTGTAATAGGGACCTTAAAAAGCCATGTCGTGACCAGATACGTCACGGCACATCATAGTTCTGACGCAACACGACATGGTATGTGTGCCAGTTACGTGTCGTGGTCATCCTAAAAACAAAAACACGGTGCAAGACACAACACTGCACGAAACGTGAACAAACGTGACTACATGTGATCAAAATAACATAAAATTATGCTATTATTTATCTTAAATGATAATTCAAATTTCAAAGAATAAATTTATTGTTTTATAGATAATTTTTTACAACATTATTACTTTATTTTACAGTTATGTTTATTTTATTTTTTGTTTATTTTTTCTTACTTAAACTAACTTAATGTTTGAAAAAAAAAAAATTACACGTGATACGTGACCAAACATAACCAGCCATGTCATAATTCATCATGGCATAACCAAGTCGTAGGCGTAACTACCGTCACGTGACTATTGCATGCCGTGACCATTTTCTATTATTTTGGTCATGTCACGGTATGACACGTGAAAACTTAACATAGTCATGGCACAACACGGCACATGAAAAATTGACTTTCGTCATGACATGCAACGACATGTGATAAGTTACGGCATGACTAGGTCATGCCAGGTATGACACGAAATTTACATCCCTAGTATGTAACCTTAGCGAGGTAAAAACAAAATATGTACAAAACTAATATTTAACAACTATAAATAAAATAATAATAAAACTAGCTTTTGATGAATATGTATATAAAAACATTTCTCCTCATTGACACACTGACATGATTGCTAGCTAGCTTGATAATATTTCTCGAAGTCAAAAGTCTTTTTGTACGTAGTGCCGAACTTTTGATGAAATTACTCCTAAACCAATTAGAATGATAAAATAACTTTTTATAAAATTTAATAAGTAACAACTCACGGACATTTAACTAATTATTTAGGGAGCTCGTTGAAATTTAATCTGATTTTTTAGCTGCGAAATTTCATATTTCTGAAAGATCTCAATATTACCAAATGCATATAGCCCCAGTTCACAAAACCTTTTATATATACCTTTTACATGATTCTACGGAGCTAAAATTAATTACATAAGGGTTTTATTGAGCAACATAACAACAGAAAAATTGCGGAATTTCTCTCAGGCACATGATGAAACACCTCGTAAGTGAGACTAGGGCTCCACATGTCTGGGCAACAGCACAGATGGGTGGAAGCTAGTGATAGGTGGCGCACCTGGTCTATTGCTGATGTAGCCAAACTAAATCTTTTGGATCAGTAAGCAGCGTGTCGCTGAGTTTTGGTATTAGGGGAGAGAAATTTGATAAAATAACCCACCTTTCGAAAACATCAAACAATATACCCTCCATCAAAAATTCTTGTCAAAATAACCTTGTGGGCCCATATTTCCCTTCCTTTCCATTCCCCTTTCCATTCTCCTGTAGGAAGGAAATATATTTTATTGTAGATTGGACTGACCGGCTGACCGATGACCCTTCTCTTAAGTTCTCTCTCACGAATCCCACGGTCCCACCTATTTTTATTTTCTCCGGGTTATTTTTTCCTTGCAGGAACCTCTGCGTTAATCTCTGCGTTCTCTCTGCCTACTCCCGTAACTCCGTCGATGTTGCCTGCTACCACCTCACAGCCACCTGAGCCCACTCCCGTAACTCCGTTGTCCCCACCACCCACATCCCATGTCTTATTTGAAAAGCTGAAAGGACTCATTTTCCATTGAAAAAAAACATCTATCAAAGGATGAAAAAATCACGAAACTGATAACTGAGAAACGATTGCTCTGAGACCAACTTATGAGATGGAGGCCCAGCTTTTGTAACTCAAGGCACGCCACAAAGAAGAGCTGAAGGCAAAGTATATATGAGAGTAATTATGAATTTTTGAGGCTTAACAACATGCTTAAGGCTTAAGGGCCAATACGCTGATCAAAATTGCATTCATATGGGTAAACTGATCAAAATTGCAGTTGGCTATAATGTAAAGGTATTGAGGTTGGAATTCAAATAATGGAAAAGTTGCATGATTGAGGCCCAAAATAAAGCAAAATTCATATGGGTAAACTATTTGGGTTCATATTTGAGTTTGGAGTTATTCAAGGCATAACTACGCAGCAACGCTAGAATGCATAACTTCTGTTATTTGAAGCTTCATCATACTCATATTTAAAACTGTTAAAATGAGATTCTGAATTGTCCGAGGTGTGCCAGCGGAAGAAGTCTAGATAACAAAGTGGAGGTATAGAAGATAAAGAAACAAAGCAGGTTAGGCAGAGAGGATGCCGGGGTTGACGCAGAGGTTCCGGGGGAGAAAAAGAAAGCCGGAGGAAATGGTTATAGGTGGGAAAGTGAATTACGCCGTGTGTTCTCTCGTGAGAGAGATGGACCAATCAGCCGGTCAGTTCAATATTATTAAAAGTAAGGTTGGATTGCTATCAAGATTAAATCGTGATCGTTAATAAAATGAACGGCCGTAGATTCTATCCATTCTACCTCTAGCAGCTGGGAGGATATGGATTCGGAGAAGGGAGAAGGAAAGTGATTAGAAATATGGGACCCACAGGGTCATTTTGACAAAAGAATTTAGGAGAGGGTATTTTGTTTGATATTTCCAGAAGAAGGGTTATTTTATCAAATTTCCCATTAGGGGATTATACTGTTTTGTGGTTTTTTTTGTTTCTTTGCTAAGAACAGTAGTTTGTATTTTCAAAAATGAATTCATCAATTTTGAGGAATATAGTGTAATACAAAATTGGTATTAATATTTGTTGACTTTTTTAATCATGTCAGATGAAAAGTTATTTGTTTATTTTTGCTTAACTGGGTAATTTTAAAATTGACGAGTCACCGCATCATCAGATCATGAATTAACGGTTAAGATTATCAGAGGTCATCCAATGTTATTGAAGATAGCCTATAATTCAGTGACCTCAAGACATCGTAAAAAAAGACTCGTAGTTGCCAAGGAATAATCAGTGCAATTATACATGCAATGAAAGCGGACATGAATAATTTTTTTTTCTCAGTTCATCAAATATGACGAATATACTAATTAAGCAGGCAGTAATATGATTTTATTCTTGTAGTAATTTAAAAGTACAAAATCGTATTTGATAATTATGAATCATTCATTTAACCAACATAATTTTTCTAACTTTTTTGAATAGTCAGCCGTGTGGCTAGATCTCCGTTGTCTTCTTATTGAACGAAGTCTTCCATTATTTTTCTAACTTTTTCACCGAAGTCTTCATGAAAATGAAATTCTTCTTATTTCCCACCAAACCCAACATTATCCTGTCGGCCATTACTGTAAAGTTAATGATGATTGAATGTACATGGAGCATGGTTAATTCATAGACGACAGGTATGTAACACCACTCTACTATTTATTTTATATCCATGTCTCTATCATAAAATAAGAACTTTGGAAATCCGGGCACAACTTTTCAATTAAGCATTTCTTTTGGAATTTCCGGTCATTTTTTTATTTTATTTTCAAACAATTTGTCTTCTTTTATTTTCAAACAATTTTTATTTCACTTCTAATTTGAAATATAGTGTCTTATTAAAAATAATTATATCAGAATTTATTTAAAGAAAATAATGTAGTTCAATAACCCTACATGTTTATCTAAATTTTTATTTATATGTGCTCTCCACAGTCAATGACACCCCGAATGAAGGGTTCTTAATTTCTTATTTACCTCCGATCCCAACCTTATCCAGCTGGCAGGAACTGTTATGTTATTCATCATTGAATGTACATGGAGCATGGTTAATTCACAGACGACAGGTAGGTAACACAAGCCTATTCATAAAATATGTTGCATTCAATTCTAGCCAAGCACGTCTATTGACTCTTTTATCTACAGAACTGACAAGTCACACCACTGAGCTTATAAAAGGGCCAGCTCTGATGCATTTTAGCTACAACCTGAGCACTTAGCATTAATTTTTAGCACAATGAGGGGCATTCTGTTGTTCCTTACACTACTCTTTCTACTCCCTCTTGTACAATCATCTCTCACATCTCAAGCACAAGCTCTTCTTCATTGGAAATCAACTCTCCAGACTCAACAACCACTTTCATCTTGGAATCTGCATGTCCACCCGTGCAACTGGACTGGAATCACTTGCCGCGACACTAACAAAAGAAGGCAAGTTATCACTAAAATTCATGTTGCCCACAAGGGTCTAGTGGGAAAATTAGAAGCTCTTAATTTCTCTGCTCTTCCATCGATCAGAATTTTTAATATCAGTCATAATAACCTCAGTGGAGTAATTCCTCCATCAATATGTCTCTTCTCAAAACTCACATATCTTGGTCTCCAAGATAATGTTCTTTGCGGTTTGATTCCGCCAAGCATTGGAAACTTAACGAATCTTGTCACTCTGTATCTTTGGGGTAATAATCTATCCGGACCAATCCCTCCTGAAATATGTGAACTTACACATTTGACATATTTAGAATTATCAAACAACCTTTTGAGTGGAGAAATACCTACAAATTTAGCAAACTTAACCAATCTTGTCACTCTGTATCTTTGGGGTAATAATCTTTCCGGACCAATCCCTCATGAAATAGGTGAACTTACAAATTTGACAGATTTAGAACTATTAGACAACTATCTGAGTGGACCAATACCTACTAATTTACCAAACCTAACCAATCTAGTCACTCTGCTACTTTGGGATAATAATCTCTCCGGACCAATCCCTCCTGAAATAGGTGAACTTACACATTTGACAAATTTAGAACTATCAGGAAACTATCTGAGTGGACCAATACCTACTAATTTAGCAAACCTAACCAATCTTGTCTATTTGCTTCTTTCGAATAATAATCTCTCCCGATCAATACCTCCTGAAATTGGCAGACTTACATATTTGATGGAAATAGACCTAGATAATAACTTTTTAAGTGGGGAAATTCCTAGTGCTCTAGGAAACCTGAGTAATATGAACATCGTTGATCTCTCATCAAATTCTCTATCGGGGGTAATACCGGCAGAGCTCAGTAGTTTAAAAAGATTGATTGAACTAAATTTGAGTCACAACAATTTCATTGGAAATGTACCAAAAGAGTTGGGAATGTTACAAGCTCTAACATATCTTGATATATCGTCAAATAGCCTGACAAGTGTGCCAGAAGAACTAGGCAATTGTGTTAATCTTGAATTATTAAACCTCAGCAGTAATAGGTTGACAGGAAAAGTTCCAGCTCATTTTCGAAACTTAGTACACTTACTGGACCTCCTTGATTTAAGCTCTAATTTTTTAACCGGGGAAATACCAATAACACTAGCGCACTTAACCATGTTACAGAATCTTAATCTATCTCACAACAATCTAACCGGCCAGATTCCGTCTTCCTTGGGTGACATGTTAAGCATATCAATGATAGATTTTTCGTACAATCAACTGGAGGGTCCAGTGCCAGATAAAAAGTTTTTTCAGAAATCCCCGGAACAATGGTTTGTACACAACACAAATCTTTGTGGCATTGTTCAAGGTTTGCGCTCGTGCGATGAGTTTGTTAAACTTAAGAATGGCACAACTAGACTACGAAAGGTTACGTTGATTGCATCTTTAACTTGCGGAGGTGCATTACTGACCTTGTTCTTACTCTGGCAACTTCACCTCCTGTACTCAAAAAAGAGAAATGCAAAATCAAGGCGCACTGGCAATCCGAGTCAAGGAGACATTTTTTCCGTGTGGAATTTTGATGGGAGAGATGCATATGAGGAGATTATAAGGGCCACTGAAAATTTTGATGATAAATACTGCATTGGAAGTGGAGGCCATTCAAGAGTTTACAAAGCAATTTTAGAGCCAGACAACCTCACAGTAGCTGTAAAGAAAATGTTGTTAATAGGCGGAGAAACCTCAATAGATTTTGAAGCATTCCACAGAGAAATTCACACTATAACCCAGATTCGACACCGCAACATTGCTAAATTATTTGGTTATTGTTCCTCACCTCAAAATAAATTTCTTGTGTACAAGTATTATGAAAAGAGAGATTTGTATAATATTATCAATAGTGAGGAAGCAATAGAACTGGGTTGGGAAAAGAGAAAGGTTATATTGAGAGATGTTGCATGTGCTCTCTCACATTTGCACCATGATTGTTATCCACCAATTGTACATAGGGATGTAACTTCGAAAAACATCTTGCTCGATTCTGAGTTTACAGCAAGTATCTCAGATTTTGGAACTGCTAAATTTCTCAAGCCAGAGTCTTCTAATTGGAGCATGCTTGCTGGAACCTACGGCTACATGGCACCAGGTTATGTATACTTAAACACCCTATTATCATATTTGAATTTCCAAAACTATACTTGTATAAAAAAATATAGTGGCAATAATTGCAATCTGAATTTTTTTCCTTTTGCAGAACTAGCTTATACCATGAGGATGACTGAAAAATGTGACGTATATAGTTTCGGAGTAATCATGTTGGAACTGCTTATGGGAAAGCACCCTGGTGACATGATCAATCTGTCGGCTTCTAATGAAGATGAAATCATACTCCAAGATATCCTTGACCAACGCATTGAACCACCAACTGGAGAAGTCATCAATGAAATTCTCAAAATGATTCAGATTGCTTATGAGTGCTTGAATAATAACCCTTCACTCCGTCCAACAATGCAAGAGGTGGTGAATAGTATCTAGAAGTGAATAGCGCGCCAACTGATTCATATTTCTAGTAGTACCTTCTATGTTTAAATATTAGTTTGTCCTTGACAGTTAGAATTCAGTTTTAGAGAATGATGCTTTATTTCATATTTTATATTTGAAAGTTTTTATTGTTTCTTAATATTCACTTATTCTTATCACTAGTACAAAAAACCCCTACACCGACTGTTAAAATACCCCTACACTGACTGTTATTGAGGCGTCAGTGATGGCGCCGGCAGTATAGGTATCTCTATACTGACGGGTAATAACAGTCAGTGTAGATACCCAACACTGACGGTTCTCTTTAAAAAACAGTCAGTGTAGATAACCAACACTGACGGTTCTCTTTAAAAAACAGTCAGTGTAGATAACCAACACTGACGGTTCTCTTTAAAAAACAGTCAGTGTTGGATATCTACACCGACTGTTTTTTCGAAAAAACAGTCGCTGTTGGGTGCCTACACCGACTGTTTTTTCGAAAAAACAGTCGCTGTTGGGTGCCTACACCGACTGTTTTTCGAAAAAACAGTCGCTGTTGGGTGCCAACACCGACTGTTTTATTGAAAAAACAGTCGGTGTAGCTCTTAAAAACAGTCGTAGATAGTCCGAAAAACAGTCGTTGTTGGTTTTATAACCGTCGGTGTTGGTATAAAATTTTGGCATTATTCTATTTGTTTCGAGGCTAGCCTCCATATTTGCTAGCAATATATTACTATTCGAACAACTTGACATTAAATAGGATGGCATGCAATAATTTGAACAACATAAATAAAAAACAACACAATATAAACAACATAACATATTCACAAAAGACAACACTATAACAAAATTTACATAACACATTTACAAAATATACAAAATATGCATCTTAACTTAACAAAATTACATTTCTTATAAATAGTTTAGAAGTTGTCCAAGAAAAATATACACCATTGTCGTGTTATTGCATGGAGTTGCGTCAACGTATATTTTTCTGTCGGTAAACACACTACATGAATACAAATTGGGAAGTTATAATTTTATCCAAGTTATATAAAAAATGAATCAAGTTCAATTAAGAAATACATACATTAGGAAAAACATCAAATTGTGTAGTGACTAGGTCTTGCATGTGTTTCATGACGTAAAATCCACACACCTTGCCACCTTCTTGCCTAGGGTTCTGAAATGTTCCATTTAAGTAAAATGAATAATTAACATTATGTAGCTACAACGGATTAAATTAAGTAAAAGAATTTGAAAAAAAAATAAGACAAAATAAAAGCCTTAGGACAGCAGCTATACATTTCTACTTTGTAATTTGCATGAATATTGTACATATGTTATATGCATCAAGAATCAGCCAAACAATTTCTATTTTGTAATTCATTTCATAGTCTCTTACTATACATTTCTACTTTGTAATTTGCATGAATATTATACAGATGTTATATGCATCAAGAATCAGCCAAACAATTTGTAAAACGAAGCACCTAAAATCGGTAGCTGCTACTCAAGGCAAAATATACACAGGTTGCACCGACTCCAGTATCCAGGTCAGAATTTTTTTTTGTACTGTTCCAGTTATTTGGATTTTTGAGTAAATTACGGAACCAACTATCTAATTTCTTAGAAAATCTTTCATAAACTATCTATGAAATTTTTTATGGTCACCCCATCATGTAAAAATGAAAACCATTGTAAGCTAATCATTTTCATTATAGAAAAAAAAAAAAAAGAAGAAGTAAGAAGTGGCTTATAGGTTCTCCATAGTTTTAAGTTAATTCAAACTATTTTTTTTCAGGAATTAGATGTGACAATAAACAATAGCATTGAGATCTGTGCACCAGAGAAAAGCTGGAAATTATGAAAGCAGCCTATAAATTCGATTTCCACTCACATACTAGGCCAAGAAATAAGACTACTATTTGGTACCAGACAAAATAAATGAGAATTTGTTTATTTACCAGGATTTGCTCCACTGTGATTGTGATGGCTGCTGCCTTCTCCAACCACACCTTGCTCCTGGCAAACGCTAAAATTTACAAATGTCACAAAAAAATAATTAAATGAAACTAAGTTGAATGTAATTTAACATCATTCAACAATTTGAACAATTTATGATGAAAAATATACCTAGAAGGCAAAGCAGGGATTAAATCCATCTTTCTCTTCTTGTTCTTTTTTTTTTGTGGTGCTTCCTCGTCACTACTTGATTCATCAGAAGAAGTTGAAGGATTATACTCCTCTATATGCATATCTGCAATTACATAATTTAATAGTTCAACTTATAATTTCAAATGAAACCCCAAACCCAAACCCGGCTCTTTAAATTAATTCACAAAAGAAAAAAAAAGATTTGGTACCACTATGATTTTGAGGGCTGCTGCCTTCTCCAACAACACCTTGATCTTCACTCGGCATTTCAACAAGGGTCTAATGTAGTAAAGACTAACATTAACTTTGTATAAACAAATAAATAACACACAGCAGAAAACCTTCCTTTGTATAAACAAAATTAATTAGACACTAGGTCAAAAAAATGATCTTTTCAGTGTGATATCAATTATTGCACAAAATATAGATCATGTCCATTAAATGATCTTTTCAGTGTGACACTGCATCAAGCATGCCCCCATATGCCCCCATATGCAACATAACTGAGATAATTGAGATAGTAGAGAACAAAGAATTCATCCTTAGATTCATCCTTAATATATATAGGACCACATGAGTTTTTGTAATTTGAGCACAGTGAAAAAGTACTTCAATAATAACTGTACTGGTATTGTATAGTTGAGATTTCTATAGCGAAACAATCATTTAAATACAATTAGATAAAATCATCCCTATCAACCATTTAAATAGTTCAGATTTCTACATAAATCATCCCTATCAACCATGTTTTTAACCTTATTTTCAAATTCTTCGATAAAAAGTTTCTCCTCAGATTTGTGCGATTTAGGTGATGAAAAGTATGAATTTGACTCCAATTAGATAGATAAGTAATAGAATTGGACAAATTGTTTGGATATACTCGTAATGTGGTAAGAGTTAAACCAGTTGAAATACCACGCATAATTTGAAGTAAATTGGTGATTGGAAATGTGTATCCCAGCTCAGAATCATTCGGCAAAAAAAATACTCAATAAAAAAGATGTACCAGTCCAGTACAATTCCATTGAAATAAGCCAAATAAAACAGAAAAGATGTACCAGTGATGCAGTTCAGGGTACTGGTCGGGTACCCTGAACCCGGCTGGGCGGGGCGAGGCAGCAGCGCGGAGGAGCGGCTTTGTGCTCGGGGCGAGGCAACGACTTTGTGCTCAAGGCGGAGGCGGAGAGAGACAAAAGGTGTGCTCAAGGCAGAGGCGGCTTTGTGCTCAAGGCGGAGGCAGCTTTGTGCTCAGCGCGGAGGCGGAGAGAGACAGAAGGGAAGATAATGTGATTTCAAGGCGGAGGCCGAGAGAGACATAAGGGGAGAAAATGTGATTTCGAAATGTTGGGAGGGTTTATCGCGAGGGAAATGAAAATTATAAGGGGACAAAAGATTCACGCGTCTAAGGAAATTTACAAGGAGCGAGGGGATACAAATCACTGACGGTTCGAAAACCAACCGTAAGTGAATGAATATAATCACTGACTGTTTTAAAAAAAAAGGGTCAGTGTAGAGTATGCAACACTGACTGTGTTTTTCAAAAAAGGGTCGGTGTAGGTATGAGCAACACTGACTGTTTTTTCAAAAAAAGGGTCGGTGTAGAGTATGCAACACTGACTGTTTTCTTCAAAAAGGGTCGGTGTAGGTATGAGCAACACTGACTGTTTTTAAAAAAAAGGGTCGGTGTAGGATATGTACAACACTGACTGTTTTCTTAAAAAAGGGTCGGTGTAGGTATGAGCAACACTGACGCTTCACCTAAAAACAGTCAGTAGACGTATCAACACTGACGGTTCCGTAATAAAAACAGTCAGTGAATCCAAAATTACAAAGAAATAACAATAAAATCAACATAAAAAAAGTTTTCAATCAGACCGTTCATTTTCATACGGGAAATCAACGGTCGATTTGCAGTCAAATCATTTCAAATCTTTTTTAAAATGATCAAGAGAGAACATTGAACATAACCAACATAAAAGTTTGAAAGTTTTATTGTGTATGAGCTTCAATCCAACACGAAGTGTTTATGGCCATACGATGCTTCATTTTTTGATCAACTAGATGGATGGGTAAATTAAAACAATTTTTGATCAAACTTGAATGTAAGACAATAAATGCAGTGCTCTTTAATTTAAATAGTTTTGATCGACCCACGGACGACATATTTCGGTGCGTCTTCATTAACTCATGAAACAAGAGTTTATGTTTCATGTTCATGCATAGAAGATGTGAGTCATATATACAACATGCATGTAATGCTATATAATTTAATGTGTTCAAATCATTTAATTAAGCAATAAACATATTATAACATATTAATGTATAAATATTACTAATATAATTTTCATTACAAAATATTTTCTAAAATTAAAGTCAAAATTTGATGTTAATTGCCTAAATTTCACTCATCACGTAAATTACTAATCATACTTATTAAATAGAATATGTTCATTCTAATAAACAAGCATTGCAATTTTTCGATGGAACAATTAATTAGTAATTTATTGTTTTAGATTTTTCATTCCATCATTAACAAGCTTTTAAACACGATATATACAACGAACGTCTTACCATATATAATTTCAATCCTATTTAATGAATAACAACGATAAAATACTTATTGCATCTATAAATTAAATTTAAAGAAATAAACTTAATTATTAAATATCTTACAAAATATACACAATGCATAAATTTTTATTCTCAAATAGTTATACATTTTTATTCTCAAATAAACTTAATTATTGCTCAACACTGACTGTTATTAAATAGAAGGGTCGGTGTAGGTTATGAGCAACACTGACGCTTCCCTTGAAAAAACAGTCAGTGTTTGTGAACTGATCAACACTGACGGTTTTATCAATAAAAGGGTCGGTGTAGGTATGAGCAACACTGACTGTTTTTTTTTAAAAAGGGTCGGTGTAGGGTATGTGCAACACTGACTATTTTCTTAAAAAAAGGGTCGGTGTAGGTATGACCAACACTGACTGTTTTTTTTAAAAGGATTGGTGTAGGGTATGAACCAACACTGACTGTTTTCTTAAAAAAAGGGTCGGTGTAGGTATGAGCAACACTGACTGTTTAAAAAAAAAAGGGTCGGTGTAGGGTATGAATCAACACTGACTGTTTTCTTAAAAAAAGGATCGGTGTAGGTATAAGCAACAATGACTGTTTTAAAAAAAAAAAGGTCGGTGTAGGGTATGAACCAACACTGACTGTTTTCTTAAAAAAAGGGTCGGTGTAGGTATGAGCAACACTGACGCTTCGCTTAAAATAACAGTCAGTGTTGGTGAACTGCTCAACACTGACAGTTTTTCAATAGAAGGGTCGGTGTTGCTCATACCCTACACCGACCCTTTTATTAAGAAAACAGTCAGTGTTGGTTCACTGACGGTTATTTACAATTGAATAGTCAGTGTTGAAGTTCTTCTTAATTACAATTTTGCCACACAGTCTCTACACCGACTGTTACATATTAAAACAGTCAGTAATTGAGGGTCAGTGAAGGGGTTTTTTGTACTAGTGTATGTACGTACGGTGAGAAATGTTCATCATGCTTGTAATGTTATTGTAATATCTTCTATGTTTTGTGAGATTACCATGAAATATTCGTCGTGCAGTAATGATATTTAATTGCAACCTATAGGATACTAATAATTTATTTTTCCCATATGATCAAATATGATGAATATACTAATAAAACAGCCAGTAAATAGATTTCATTATCTGCTCAGAAAAAAATACAAACTTATCAAGACTGTGGTAATTAGTATGTAGAAAATTATATTGATAATTATTAATCATTCAATTGACCATATATTATTTGTAATGTCGTGAGATGATTTTTTCAAACATTTTGTATTTTATTTTTTTTAAAAGTAACATATATATTTTTAATTTACAAGATCGACAACTATATACATTTTTGCAATATTTTGTTGCATTATGCATGCATTTTTATACAATATTATTGTTTACTATTTTTCAATATAAATCAACATACTTTGATTGAGATGTCAGGTGTACAATATGGAATGTACTGCGGATTAGACTGGGTTTCCATTATTTCATTAGAGATGTTATTTCACAAAGTGCGATATTAATAGGCCTGTGTGATCCGGCCCAATAAAGCCCATTTATCTTAACCGTCCCATCGTTGCTTAAAGTATCCAGCAATTTATATCTCTCGCTTTCCAGCAATTTATTAGGATCGTCTAATCGAATTTAAAGGCTGCCCCCTAAATCGTATAATCTTGTATTGGTCTAGCATGCGCCATGTTTATATAAAACAAAGGGGTCAGAAGCGCTACTGCGCTGAATTTAACTTAAGTCCCCTTCTTTGAGTAGGCTTAGCTCATGGTACACCGAAGCATTGACAGCTTGGTCTGTGAGTTCAAGTTTGGCGAGCCATGTTCACCCATCTGAGCTGTCCAACGAAATTTGCGTTGAGCTACTGACTTGTGGGTCAAGGCTGTAGGGTTTTTTTTATGCACTCCATTTTGTACCTAAATTGGCCAGAGTAATTGCTATGGGTACCCCATGCCACGTGGCACCAATCAGAGCTTTCTGTTTTGTAATTTTAATATCTTTCCAACCATTTTGAGTTAGGAGATGTGCCATAAATCAAAATTCATGATTATTTGAGTAGAATTTAATCATGAATTAGATTTTACAAATTTCAACTCCTATTTTGTGGTATTGCCTTGTTTTAACATATGGTTGAGATGTTAATGGGCCAATCTTAATTAATTAAATGACATCTTTGTCCAAGTAATTAATCTCCAACTTTTTAGGGTCAAACAGTGTGCATGCACCAGATTCCGCATTGTTTAATCTATGTTCCATAATAGTGTACCAGATGGTTTCCAAACACTACTTTGATTTCTAATGAAATCGGCAGAATTTCCCCTTTTTAATAAAGAAGAAGATATCTACCAATTACCTATAATTTATAAAAAACAATGTGATTATTTTAGAATTTGTATTATATATACTTGAAAATTGTATTGAATTTTATTTGAAGTCATTAGTAGGGTTAAATTTTTTTTAGTTTGCTGGATCAGAGGACAAGTGTTGGTTTTCTTGTGCTCCAATACTATATCCAGAGGACAAGTGTTGCGGAAGTTCTTATGCTTAACTCTCATGTGGTCAATCAAGCGAGATCAATTGCTGTGCACATTGCTTGAGATGTCTGTTGCAGCTCTTCGCATGGGTGCATTTTGCGAGCACCTCTGACAAAACCAACTGTGTGCATGTCAAGGTTAAAAAAATATATATATTTTTGCCCAAGTGATGATTGATGCTGATAGTATTTGTCGAAAAAATGTAATAAAACACACATAGGAGATGCAACTCTCAGGGGATGCTTAGCAATGATAGAAGATACCTCAGTTCCTCTTTCCTACAATTAACAATGATAGAAGATTACCCAACGGCTCTTTTTGATTTTTGGTAATAATTCTAACGGCTATATAGCTGTGTTGTGTAAATAGGATAGATACTGTAGATTGTAAACTATGTAATACGATCAATAAATCAACAATTTATTATTTCACGGTTTTGATCATGGTTCTGAAACTCGGAATCGGAAGAATCGGATCGGAAACTCGGATTTTTAAATTGGTTAAAAATAATTTGTAATAAAACTATATAGACAAAAAATTGTACTAAAAAAATTTAGTAATTATATAATATAATATAAGCAGCACACCTTTTATGCAAGCTAGCTATAATTTATACATAGAAAAGTAAGATTACATTGGCAGCATAAATTTAGTGCAGGATTATCTTGCTGAATCAGATCGGAAACTCAGATTCTTTTAACAGATTTATGTTTTGTACTAAGTTTTTCAAATAACCCACTCCAACCCTCATAATAATTAAATTTGGACGAATAACAATCAAATTATAAATATTTATCTAATTTAAATATTAAATAGACTATTCCATAAAATAATAATAAAGGTCAATAAATTCACAAAAGAAAAATAAAATGTTTAATTTTAACTTTTACATTTTCATATTTTATTTTGTATGCGTTTATTTATCTTCATAGAAAATATTTTATTTCATAAACAATTATTATTTTATTTTTCTTAAGCCAAAAATAAAATAAATAAAACAAACCACTGTTCACCATTTACTTTAGTCAAATTTTTAATAAAAAAAATACTTTAGTCAAATAAAAATAATAATAAAACTATGTTATTATTAATTACTGTCCCTATTTACTATTTAATAACTGGTTCTTGTTTAGACCGTACACCCCTTTTAATAAATGGTCTGAACATGGTCCACAATAAACCATATTATATTTTCAAAATAAATTTTGAAATATTTTACTAAATGAAAGCTTTAATCTCAACGTTCACTCTCTCGCAGCTAATCAAATTAGTTGCCGTGGTATTAAAAGCAATTGCTAACTAATTGCAAGGATGTAGGAGTTGTGAAATTAAGTTTGAAATTAATTTATCTTTAATCTTTGACAGCTGTTTGAAATTGCTAGTCAATTTCATGGATGGTTCGTTATGCGTACAAGTGAGAAGACAGTCTGATTGTCAGGGGCGTACAAGTTAGTCGTTTTGCGTACAAGTGCCCTTCATAAATTTAAAATTTGTAATTGTGTCCATTAAAATTTGTAACTTTTGTATGCATCAATATTTTTCAGTCTCCTCTTATTATAAAATTAAATTACACTATATTAGATATTTCGGCCCTCCAATCTAAATTTTCTAGTTAACCCATACTTTTTGTTCAACACATAAATTAATTTTTTGACATTAGACGTACACGCATGCAATTAATTGTGTACGTGGAAATATGTTTATTAAGACAAAAATAAAATTATCAAAAACTTAAAAATATTGATATTATTGTTATTTATTCAGGATAGTAAAAAAAAAATCAAGATATTTCCCGCCACAATTTGAGCCTACACTTGTACACTGCGTAGGATCCGACTCTGCTGCTTTTCTTAAAGAAAAGCAGCTTCCTGCTTTTCCGATCCGAACCATTCAAAATTTTCTATTTGCGTATCTCGATAAAGTAACTTTTTCATACACAAATCTCAACAAATTTGAATGGCTCGGATCGGAAAAGCAGGAAGGTGCTTTTCTCACCTGAGTTGGTTCCCACTGCGTATGAGACTGGGTTCCATTTTTTCAAATTTCAATAGAGATGCTATTACGGAAGGAGCCCAATAAAGCCTATTCCATGTCCAAATGTTTTTTTATTTTTATTTTTTATTCAAAGCTCGTGGCATCCATGTTCCAATGTGAGTGAACTAATAAACCCAGTTACATCGGAATACTGCAGAACACATTGGGTTTCATTATTTCGGAAAGTGCCATATTATTTTACTCATATAATCCGGTCCAATAAATCCGATTTCTATTCACCGTCCCATCGGCCCATTTCTCTTAGTGTGATGTCCTTATGTGCTGGTAGTATATCCTGAAATCCGGAATCTCCCTAGAACTAACACTAGTGGAAAATTAATGTACATTTAGTATTGGCACATCAGGATCGGACATAGAATAAAAGCGATACTGATATATATCTGGCTCGGGCAAATTTAAAGACCGACTTTGAAAGTAGGTATCAGGATCGTCTGTTTATAAACGACCGTTCTTGATAGTCCAGACATATCAGGAACGGCTCTTTATAAACCACCGTTCCTGATAGTGAGTTATCAGGATCGTCTGTTTATAAACGACCGTTCTTGATAGTCCAGACATATCAGGAACGGCTGTTTATAAACGATCATTCTTGATAGTCCAGACTTATCAGGAACGGCTGTTTATAAACGACCGTTCTTGATAGTCCAGACTTTTGAGGAACGGCTATTTATAAACGACCGTTCTTGATAGGGACTTATCAGGGTTGGCTCTTTATAAACGACCGTTCTTGATAGTCCAGACCCTTTTAGGAACGGCTTGTCTGATCCTAATAATGATATATTAAGAAATAACCAGGTAACATGGGTATATTTATTAATTTGTAATTAACTTTGGATATTAATAAAAATGACGGCCCCATTTAGGTGCGTAGAGCCCCATTTCCCCCCCATAAAAAAAATGAACCTCCACGTTGTAAGAATTGGGTTTTCCAAAATCGTGGGTAAGGAAAAAAATTTCGGTTGTAATGGCAACTGAGTTAATTTTTCTAACATTTTGTATTAATGTATTATTTAAAAAAATGATATTATTTAAATTACAAGAATTTTTTTTTTATATATTTGTATGATCTTATGCATATGTTAAATTTTATCTTAGTATATTTTTGAAAAGAATATACTAAAACAAAATTATTGATTGCTATTTATCAGTATAAAGAATATGAGAATTTGTCTGTTAGTTGCATGTACCCATTGCGAAGTAAAGATAAAATATGAAAAATACTTAGATAAGATTGAAATTAGTTAAAGATTCAGTACCGAACTAGTCATTAATGTCTGAAACCCACACATCTAGAGTCGTCAGAGATTAAAATTCTTTTATGGACCCGCCAACGACACAAGGAGAAAAGATTCTTTGATCGTTTGTGTGGTTTCTTTTATACACATAACTGTAGCTTTCTTTTATGCCGTAACATAGTGACAAGGTGCACGTTTAATTCGCGAATAAACGTTTTTGGGGTGTTTTCGAACCAAATGGCGTATTATTCGATGACCGAACCTTTGACCGAATAAAACGCAAATAAAATGCAAATTTAACGAATTTTACGAATAATACGCGTTTTTCTCAAGTTTTTTTCGGAATTTTTTTTTGAATTCTCACGCGCACAGTACAGTTTCACGCGTTTTTCCCAGGCACCCATGTGAGCACATAGCACATTTCCCCATTATATATACTTTTTGACTATTTGATCTTCTATGGCAAAAAACAAGCAGTATATCGTATAGTAAATCATCGGTAATGAATTAAATATGCACTGAGATCTCGTATTGTAATTTCAAATTATTCTCGAATTATACCCGAATTATTCCCGAATCACGAATTTTTGACTCTGCTGAACCGAACCCGAATTATTCATTTGTTACTATGTGCCGTAATTGTCTAAAATTTTAACTCGTTACACAATTAACATCACACATTTGGAAAAAGTAATTCTTGTGAGAAGACGTAACATGATGGCGATTTTTTTTTTTTTATCTCTGCGATTCCCATCTCAAGCTCAGCTGAGAAGGATGTAACATAGGAGCTTCCATCAAAAGTAACTTCCCCAACAACCGACCCAGTCATCATTATCCCACTGCACCTGCCAAGTACCATTAACTACCCATTTGACCTACCTAGTACCATTAATGAGGCAATAACCAATTAACAGACTCAAACTCACCCTTCTCATGGAAAATTTCTTACTGAAAATTTTCTTTCATACCACAACACCCCCCCCCCCCCCACACACACACTCCCCGACCCCCCAACCTTATCCGCCCACAAATAAACCCTTACTGATGAAAACAATATTTACAATATTTACTCAAACACTATTAGCTCAAGCACTATTAGTGTTATGGTCTAGAATCTAATCATATGATAATGGTTCTATATTTTTGTTCATCATTTGAATGATTTATATCATTTTGTAACTTAAGTATTATCGTATTATAGAATATTTAAGTTGATGACTTCAATTATAGAACCCTATAGTTAAGATGGTAATTACTCTAAATAGTGTCTAATCTTGGCAATTAGTATGGAACACTAATTTACCATAAAACGATTTGTATGTGAGTTATATGATGGTTATGTTATACAAACCATAGGTAAGGAGTTCTCAATTTAATCACACGAATGCACGTTGGAGAATGGAGAACACGGCATTGAACTTAACCCTAATTGACACATTGAATAGATTGTGTTACGAGCCATCAATTGTTTTTAATGTGTTTGAATTTGAAAGTATGAGATGTTGGTCTTTCCTAGATGAGAAAAAATATTGTGTGTTGTTCGATGCTTGCCTTAACCGTTAATTATACAAATGACATTTCAATATGCATGACTTTTGCATAGGGAAGTTGTTCATCGAGGTTACTATTGTCCCTCATGTTTAATGAGTGGTAATATCACCGGGACCCTTGATGAACATTTTGTTTATGTTTAACATGAATATTTTATTATGATATCACCGGGACCCTGATGAAGATATAAAATATTATGGTACAAAAATATTCTTAAAAATATAAAATTTGGTCTCCAAGCATATTTTATTATGAAGATCATGTTGAACAGTTCGGATTGACTATTCAGTCTTTGAAAACGGAGATAAAGGAGGTGGATCATATTGGAGCACAAAAATAGCCTCTTAGGTCAATTTGGGTCAATCGTGATATTTTATAGTAAATATCATTTATATCAATTGAGTAATCATAAAAGGTTTTAATTTTATTGCCAATATGACATAGATCCTCTTAGGTCACACTAAAATAGCTTCTTAATTAGGTAGATTATTTTAGTATGCCATATGTCATATGAATATGATGATCGAATAATTAATTATGACATTCATAATTTTATTTATTCTATTCATCATATGATACTAAAATAAATGTCATGGAGATGACAACCTTAATCTAAAATATATTTATATCATGTGGTGACATATAATATAAATTTGTAATCAACAAAACTTGAGAAATACAATTATTATTGAAATAATTATAAGATGCATATATGATGCAACAATTAATTAGATTAATTATAGTGGATAATTTCGAGTAAGTGGGACATAATTTGGGCAACTACATGGGCCCATTAATTCTTTGAAAATTCGAAATTAAAGAGAAATAGAGAAAATTTAGAGGAATATAATTAATTGAGAAACATTCTAGCCTTTCTTAATTTATGAAAAATCCAAAGGATGGTCTTTAAATACATACTCCTTCCAATCCTCTTAAGCCGCATAAATTTTCTCTCCTTAATCAACTTATGTTCTCATGTGTTGACTAAAATTTGTACTATAATAAAGAGTTTTATTGACTAGAATTTGATAATTTTGTTGTTAGTTGAAGTAATTAACCTTTCCCGATGTAAATATAAAATATAAATTAGTATTGATGCGATAATAATAAACTATGTTTTAATGAATATATATGTATATGAAAACAATTTCTCCTCATTGATACGCTCATAGCTACACAATATTTCTCAAAGTCAAGAGTTTTTTCTTTTGATGGTACCGAACTAGTGATTGTATAATTCTGTATCATTCTATCCATTACCATGTCAGTTGGGAACTAGTGATTTGACTTTCGAGTGCCGGAATCGCTATGTGTGTCCGACTCGAAGGCATGTGGCGGTGATTGGTCGGAGTCGGATGTTTTGTGTTCGATTGCTGTGGTGTTGACTGCCACAACAACAAAGTAGGCACTTTTCGCGCGAGAAAAAGCGCAATGATGACGGTACTCCCTCGCGAAAAGTACCGTCGCAAATAGAAAAAGCACGTTTATGACGGTACTCAGTCGTGAAAAGTCACTTTTTATCCTCGCGAAAAGTCTATGATTCTTGTTGTGTGCTGGCGGTGCTTCTTCAATGATATCTGTAAGAGGTGATTTTTAAACCTCTGGGGGTTGTAGGTTTTCAGTGATCAGAACTGGTTTTGTTGGGGTATTTGGAGATTTTGGGGGCCGTTGTAGGTTTTCAGTGATCAGAACTGGTTTTATTGGGGTATTTGTTAATCTCTCCGATATTATATGGGAATGAAAATGAAAGAGACAAAAAAAAGAGTGTTATAAAAAAAATTAGCATAATGAAAATTTTGTTAACTTTGTTTATTTTTATCGTCATCCTTATTCAACCATGTTATTAATTCATGTAATAATCAATTTGCTAATTTAATTTTTCATTATTTTTTTCGGTGATTGGATAATAAGTTTTCAAAAAAAGTCTCATTTTGAAATAATAATTAATAAGTATTGTTATGTTATTGTCTAATTCTCTTTATAACATTATATTACTAATTATTAATAAAAAAAATTGGTGAATTGTCTGTTTTGCTCCTTTAGTTTTATAATTTAGCTTGCGTTTGTCCATTAGTCACATGAATATACATATTTTAAGAAAATATGAGAATTTTTCAAAACTATTCTCAGAGTACAACCGGACATTCATTTGAACATATATTTCCATAAACATTCACATTCATATCCATGGGCATGTGTTTCTAAAAATTAATATGTTGGTTCGTACACAACCCGATTTGTGATCATTTTTTATTTGAGGTGACCTGAGGAGTCATAGGTCAACTTAGCCCTAATTAATTATTAGAAAAATTTACCAAGTCATTGATAATATCAAACCGCATCATCTTCTTAACAGTAAGTAAAATATTAAGGACAAGGTACATAATATTAGTTAATTTTTCCACTAACGACTAAAGTGGCGAGTCCAATATTCGTTAAGGATGCTAGCGTCAAAAGTTTAGGGGCGAGTCCACTAATCGATTATTTTATTAATAGGCAAGAGGTAGTGCCAGGGTCATGATTTCATTTCTCCGCTGGTGGGCTCAAGGCTGCAATTAGTACACCGGCCACCGTTTTAAATTGTATGAGGTTCATGCCGCCCTGTAATCACTATTACATTATTGAATATTGAATGTACTTGGAACCATAGTAACAATATTCGCGTTTTATTCGCGTTTAATTCGCAAATAAAACGTTTTTGGAGTGTTTCCGAACCGAATGGCGTATTATTCGTTGACCGAACCTTTGACCGAATAAAATGCGAATAAAACGCAAATTTAACGAATTTTACGAATAATACGCGTTTTTCTCAGGTTTTGTTCGGAAAAATAATTTGAATTTCAGCGCACAGTACCCATTCTGCTGGGACAATGTGCAAATTTGCTTTCTCGCGTGCGCACAGTGTGCAAATTTGCCTTTTGTTCAAAAAAAAAAGCACAGTTCCCCATTTAGTTTACTTTTTTTAATATATTACCACAGCTGATCTTCTATGGCAAATACAAGTAGTATCTCGTATAGTAAATCATCAGTAATGAATTAAATATGCACTGAGGTCTTGTACTGTAATTCCGAATCATTCCCGAATTATACCCGAATTATTTCCAAATCACGAATTTTTGACTCTACCGAACCGAACCCGAATTATTCATTTGTTACTATGCTTGGAACATGGTTAATTCAGACACGACAGATAGGTAGCACAAAATATATAAGTCTACATGGTTAATTCGCCCTGAAAGTTATTTATTTATGCTTGACTAAACTGTGTGATTTTTACATTGAGTCAGCGAACCATCTGTTCTTGATGAACGGTTAAGATTATTAGAGGCAATCCAATGTCATTAAAAATAGCCTGTAAATCAATGACATCCTAAAAAAAAAAACATAGCATAAATTTATGTGCGCAAGACAAGAGACTGCACGAAACATGAACAGACGTGACTACATGTGATCAAAATAACATAAATTTTTGTAATTATTTATCTTAAATGATAATTAATTTCAAAGAATAAATTTATTGTTTTATAGATAATTTTTTACAACATTATTACTTTATTTTACAGTTATTTTTATTTTATTTTTTGTTTAATTTTACCTACTTACACTAACTTAAAGTTTTAAAAAAAAAATTTACACGTGACGTGACCAAACATGACCAGCCATGTCATATTTCGTCATGGCATAGCCAAGTCGTAGGCGTAACTACCGTTGCGCGACTATTTGCATGCCATCACAATTTTTCCATTATTTTGGTCATGTCATGGCATGACATGTGAAAACTTAACTTGGTCATGGCACAACATGGCACATCAAAAATTGACTTTCGTCATGACATGTAACGAACGACATGTGATAAGTTACGGCATGATGAGGTATGACACGAATTTACATCCTAAGTATGTAACCTTAGCGAGGTAAAAACAAAATATGAACAAAACTAATATTTAACAAATATAAATAGAATAATAATAAAACTAGCTTTTGATGAATATGTGTATAAAAACATTTCTCCTCATTGACACACTGACATGATTGCAAGCTTGATAATATTTCTCGAAGTCAAAAGTCTTTTTGTGGTGCCGAACTTTTGATGAAATTCGTCCTAAACCAATTAGAATGATAAAATAACTTTTTATGAAATTTAACAAGTAACAACTCACGGACATTTAACTAATTATTTAGGGAGCTCGTTGAAATTTAATCTGATTTTTTATCTGCGAAATTTCATATTTATGAAAGATCTCAATTTTACTAAACGCATATAGCCCCAGCACAGAACCTTTTACTTGGATTCCTAATTACATATATACCTTTTATATGATTCTACGCGGTTATATTGAGCAACATAACAACAGAAAAATTGCGGAATTTCTCTCATGATGAAGCACCTCGTAAGTGAGACTAGGGCTCCACATGTCGTGGAAGCTGGTGATAGGTGCCGCACCTGTTCTATTGCTGATGTAGCAAAAGAATTAAGTCTGCTCATGCTGCATTGATAGCCAAACTAAATCTTTTGGAATTACCAATTTTGAATCGCCATGCATTTACCATTTATTTGGTGGGATACGTGGTGATAACATGAAAGGCTGGTAAGAACTGGATAAGTAAGCAATGTGTCGCTGAGTTTTGGTATTAGGGGATTATACTGTTTTGTGGTTTTTTTTGTTTCTTTACTTAGAACAGTAGTTTGTATTTTCAAAAATGAATTCATCAATTTTGAGGAATTTAGTGTAACACAAAATTGGTATTAATATTTTTTGACTCTTTTAGATCATGTCAGATGAAAAGTTATTTGTTTATTTTTGCTTAACTGGGTAATTTTAAAATTGACGAGTCACCGAATCATCAGATCATGAATTAACGGTGAAGATTATCAGAGGTCATCCAATGTCATTGAAGATAGTCTATAATTCAGTGACCTCAGGACGTCGTAAAAAAAGACTCGTAGTTGCCAAGGAATAATCAGTGCAATTATACATGCAATGAAGGCGGACATGGACTTGACAATTACCTAGCTGTAGGATATGGATAATTTTTTTTTCTCAGTTCATCAAATATGATGAATATACTAATTAAGCAGGCAGTAATATGATTTGATTATCTGCTAAGAAAAAATACTAACTTTTATGTACGTATAAGAACAATTTTGTGCTTATTATTCTTATAGTAATTTAAAAGTACAAAATCGTATTTGATAATTATGAATCATTCATTTAACCAAGATAATTTTTGACCGAACACTTCCATGAAATACATTCATTCATTTAATAACTTTTTGACCGAAGTCTTTCATTTATTCATTTAATAACATTCCTATACTTTTTGACCGAAGATAATTGTGAATCATTCATTCATTTAATAACTTTTTGACCGAAGTCTTTCATTCATTTAACTAAGATAATTATGAATCATTCATTTAACCAAGTACAAAAATACTAAATTTTTGACCGAAGTCTTCCATGAATTTCTTCGGATTTCCCACCAAACCCAACATTATCCTGTCGGCCATGACTGTTACGTTAATGATGATTGAATGTACATGGAGCATGGTTAATTCATAGACGACAGGTATGTAACACCACTCTACTATTTATTTTATATCAATGTCTCTATCATAAAATAGGAACTTTGGAAATCCGGGCACAATTTTTCAATTAAGCATTTCTTTTGGAATTTCCAATTTTGAATCGCCATGCATTGCTCTTTTGGAATTTCCGGTCATTTTTTTATTTTATTTTCAAACAATTTTTATTTCACATCTAATTTGAAATATAGTGTCTTATTAAAAATAATTATATCAGAATTTATTTAAAGAAAATAATGTAGTTCAATAACCCTACATGTTTATCTAATTTTTATTTATATGTGCTCGCTAATATTCGATAACAAAATATCTCGATGGATAGGACTAATAATATTAATATTTTTGGAATGTATAGGACCAACCTGATTTGTAGTATGTCAAGATCTTTTTTGATCCGCGCTGTCCTTACGAGTCAACTTAATCCTACTTGTTTTATCCAATATTTATTTATAAACCTGATGGACAACTCCAAACGTGTTGCTCTCCACAGTCAATGACACCCCGAATGAAGGGTTCTTAATTTCTTATTTCCGATCCCAACCTTATCCAGCTGGCAGGAACTGTTATGTTATTTATCATTGAATGTACATGGAGCATGGTTAATTCACAGACGACAGGTAGGTAACACAAGCCAATTGACT
Source organism: Carex kokanica (assembly GCA_025461125.1). Classification (NCBI taxonomy): domain Eukaryota; kingdom Viridiplantae; phylum Streptophyta; class Magnoliopsida; order Poales; family Cyperaceae; genus Carex; species Carex kokanica. The sequence goes on along the minus strand of JAJGRX010000289.1, from coordinate 87,148 downwards.
CTTTTATCTACAGAACTGACAAGTCACACCACTGAGCTTATAAAAGGGCCACCTCTGATGCATTTTAGCTATAACTTCAGCACTTAGCATTAATGTTTAGCACAATGAGGGGCATTCTGTTGTTCCTTACACTACTCTTTCTACTCCCTCTTGTACAATCTTCTCTCACATCTCAAGCACAAGCTCTTCTTCATTGGAAATCAACACTCCAGACTCAACAGCCACTTTCATCTTGGAATCTGCAAATCCACCCGTGCAACTGGACTGGAATCACTTGCCGCGACACAAACAAAACAAGGCAAGTTATCACTAAAATTCATCTTGCCCACAAGGGTCTAGTTGGAAAATTTGATGCTCTAAATTTCTCTGCTCTTCCATCCACCAGAATTTTTAATATCAGTCATAATAAACTCAGTGGAGTAATTCCTCAATCAATATGTCTCTTCTCAAAACTCACAGTTCTTGGTCTCCAAGATAATCTTCTCAGCGGTTTGATTCCGCCAAGCATTGGAAACTTAACCAATATTGTCGCTCTGTATCTTTGGGGTAATAATCTCTCCGGACCAATCCCTCCTGAAATAGGTGAACTTACACATTTGACATATTTAGAATTATCCAAAAACCTTCTGAGCGGAGAAATACCTACTAATTTTGGAAATTTAACTAACCTTGTCCATCTGCGTCTTTGGAGTAATATGCTCTCCGGATTGATCCCTTTAGAAATTGGTAAACTTAGAAATTTGACAAGCTTACAACTATCAGAAAACTTTCTCAGTGGACTGATCCCTCCTGAAATTGGTAAACTTGGAGATTTGACAGATTTAGATCTAGGAGGAAACAATCTGAGTGGACTGATCCCTCCTGAAATTGGTAAACTTGGAGATTTGACAGATTTAGATCTAGGAGGAAACAATCTGAGTGGACCAATACCTACAAATATAGCAAACCTAACCAATCTTGTCAGTCTGTTTCTTTGGGGTAATAATCTCTCTGGACCAATCCCTCCTGAAATATGTGGACTTACACATTTGACATATTTAGATTTATCAGAAAACCTTTTGAGTGGAGAAATACCTACTAATTTTGGAAATTTAACCAATCTTGTCATAATGTATCTTTGGAGTAACGAGCTCTCCGGATCGATCCCTCCTAGAATCGGAAAACTTGGAGATTTGATATGTTTAGTTTTAACAACAAACTATCTGAGTGGACCAATACCTACTAATTTAGCAAACCTAACCAATCTTGACATTCTGTATCTTTGGGATAATAATCTCTCCGGACCAATCCCTCCTGAAATAGGTGATCTTACACATTTAACAAAGTTAGAATTATCAGAAAACCTTCTGAGCGGAGAAATACCAAGTAATTTAGCAAACCTAACCAATCTTGACAGGATGGAACTTTGGGCTAATAATCTCTCCGGACCAATCTCCCCTGAAATATGTGAACTTACACATTTGACAAGTTTAGGACTATCAGGAAACTATCTTATTGGACGAATACCTACTAATTTAGCAAACCTAACCAGTCTTGTCTATTTGAATCTTTATGATAATAATCTCTCCAGATCAATACCTCCTGAAATCGGCAGACTTACTTTTTTGATGGAAATACAACTAGATAATAACTTTTTAATTGGAGAAATTCCTAGTGCTCTAGGAAACCTGAGTAATATGAACATCGTTGTTCTCTCATCAAATTCTTTATCTGGGGTAATACCGGCAGAGCTCGGTAGTTTAAAAAGATTGTTTAAACTAAATTTAAGTCTCAACAATTTCATTGGAAATGTACCAAAAGAGTTGGGAATGTTACATGCTTTAACATATCTTGATATATCGTCAAATAGCTTGACAAGTGTGCCAGAAGAACTAGGCAATTGTGTTAATCTTGAATTATTAAACCTCAGCAGTAATAGGTTGACAGGAAAAATTCCAGCTCATCTTGGAAACTTAGTACACTTACTGGACCTCCTTGATTTAAGCTCTAATTTTTTAACCGGGGAAATACCAATAACACTAGCGCACTTAACCATGTTACAGAATCTTAATCTATCTCACAACAATCTAACCGGCCAGATTCCGTCTTCCTTGGGCGACATGTTAAGCATATCAATGATGGATTTTTCGTACAATCAACTGGAGGGTCCAGTGCCTGATAAAAAGGTTTTTCAGAAAGCCCAAAAACAATGGTTTATACACAACACAAATCTTTGTGGCACTGTCCAAGGCTTGCCCTCGTGTGATGTATTTGTTAAACATAAGAATGGCACAACTAGACTACGAAAAGTTACGTTGATTGCATCTTTAACTTGCGGAGGTGCATTACTGACCTTGTTCTTACTCTGGAAACTTCACCTTCTGTACTCAAAAAAGAGAAATGCAAAATCAGGGAACACTGGCAATCTGAGTCAAGGAGACATTTTTTCCGTGTGGAATTTTGATGGGAGAGATGCATATGAGGAGATTATAAGGGCCACTGAGAATTTTGATGAGAAATACTGCATTGGAAGTGGAGGCCATTCAAGAGTTTACAAAGCAATTTTAGAGCCAGACAACCTCACAGTAGCTGTAAAGAAAATCTTGTTAGCAGGCGGAGAAACCTCATTAGATGTTGAAGCATTCCACAGAGAAATTCACACTATAACCCAGATTCGGCACCGCAACATTGCTAAATTATTTGGTTATTGTTCCTCACCACAAAATAAATTTCTTGTATACAAGTATTATGAAAAGAAAGATTTGTATATTATTCTCAATAGTGAGGAAGCAATAGAACTGGGTTGGGAAAAGAGAAATGTTATATTGAGAGATGTTGCATGCGCTCTCTCACATTTGCACCATAATTGTTATCCACCAATTGTACATCGGAATGTAACATCCAAAAACATCTTGCTCGATTCTGAGTTTACAGCAAGTATCTCAGATTTTGGTACTTCCAAATTTCTCAAGCCGGAGTCTTCTAATTGGAGCATGCTTGCTGGAACCTACGGTTACATAGCACCAGGTCATGTATACTGGACCACCCTATTATCATATTTTAATTTCCATCACTATACTTGTATAAAAAATTTATGTTTTGGTGGAAATAATTGCAATCTGAATTTTTTTTCTTTATGCAGAACTAGCTTATACCATGAGGATGACTGAAAAATGTGACGTATATAGCTTCGGAGTAATCATGTTGGAACTGCTTATGGGAAAGCACCCTGGAGATATGATCAATCTATCAGCTTCTGATGAAGAGGAAATCATACTCCAAGATATCCTTGACCAACGCATTGAACCACCAACTGGGCAAATCATCAATGAAATTCTCAAAACGATTCAGATTGCATATGAGTGTTTGAATACTAACCAGTCACTCCGTCCAACAATGAAAGAGGTGGTGAATCGTATCTAGAAGTGAATAGCCAACTGCTTCTTAAATTCTGTTAGTAATTCTATGTTTGAAGATTAGTTTGATGTTGGCAGTTGGAATTAAGTTTTAGAGTATGATGCTTTATTTCATATTTTGTATTTGGAAGTTTTTATTCTATGTACGAGTGGTGAGACAAATAATTTACAATTAATATTTTGATTTGAAAATTATCACTAGTACAGAATAGCAAATTAGTGACGGTCAAAATTTGTAATTACTCACGGATTTGCTACCGGGACTCTTGCTGGCGTTTGTAAAAGTGCAGTTAGTACACCCACGGTTCCTTAACCGTGACAAGATTTCCTTTACCCATGGTTGACTCCAGAGCAAACGTGGATAATGCTGTTTCAGTTTTTTTTTTTTTAATTCTTCACGGTTGAAGCCGTGGGTAAAGGTGATCTATCTATATTAGTTAAATAGCTGATACATACAGAATGTGAATTAGAAATATTGAAATAATTTAAGTTTTTCATTAATTGAATTAAATTAAATTACAGAGATCATTAAATAATAAACACAACCCACATATCAAACAAGGATTTGGTTGTGTCAAGTAAATAAAAAATTTGAAAAATTGAATCATAAATTAGTTGTCTGTACAAACCACCAACAATTTTGAATCTGTCATAAAGAAAAAAAAAAATGAATACTGGTCAAGTTAGAGCAACTTTCCCCTAGACTAGTACTTCAATTCTTTCTTCTTCCTATTGTGCCTCACATCCATCTTTGGAACTTTCGTCTCAATAGAGTATGCCTTAGAAGAGTGTTTAGGGGCCCTCATGACCCTCGTTCATCACGCAATACATCCTTTGCTTTCTCTACAACCTAATGACCCTGGAAGGTAGCGCAGTTTTAGTTGTATCAACTTCCTTAGAAGAGTGTCTAGCCTCCAGTCCCACCCACGATGCAAATACACCCGCATTATGACTCGCACGACTCCAAATCTCATCAAACTCAAATATCTAATTTTTTATCAGTCAAGTTTTTGCAATACAAGAGAACACTTCTTTATGGTACATCACTCTGAAGCTCAAGATTGTTTTTATGAAATACTGATCATCCATACCCTGGAAACATACAGGAAATGTATTTATAAATGCCAGGCTTTAGTACTGCAGAAGTACTTTAGACAAGTTCATACTTTTGAGCGCACATAAGATGTTTCTTAATTTTCAGGTTATATGCAAAAATTTAAAGAGTCTGTAGGGCCCAAACAAGAAATAAACCATAACATGGATGTTACGTTGTAACTGACTCTGTACCCGTGTTCAAAGCTGGGAGTTTGGCTCCCATCCCTTCTTTGGCAAGGAACAGCAACTGGCAAATGTTTTAATCACTGTGACTAATACGAAAAATGTTTCAGTATAAATCAATTTAAACCAAATCTCAAATTACCCAACTTGACAATAAAATAATGCCAATGATGTAACCAAAAAGAGGCTGCCAAAATTGTGCACAACATTGCTTGATACTGGTAATAATATGGTTAAGCCACACTCTCTGAAATCGATGCAAAAATGGATCATAGTAATAAACTGACAATAAAAAATTAAAATAATATTTAGACTTACATGTTGACCCAGTACTCATCATCAATTCTCTTTGAAATTCTTAGCAGACTATTGGCTGAGCTTTCTCTTTGCATGGTACTTTAGAACTCTCATCTCATCCCATCTATATTAAATATTTCAGCCCGTCAATTTATATTTTCTAGTTTAACCCTTACTTTGTGTTAAATACATAAGTAGATTTCATCACTTAAACGTACACGCCTACAAAAGTTACAAATTTTATGACATTTTTTGGACCATTTGATCATTATCCATATTAATAATAAAAAAACAGTGATCAATTTCACACGAAAGGCACGGTATAGACCACGCTGTTGGATCAAAACTGTATCAAAACGTTTTGATACAGTTAATATCCATAAAGGATCACATCTAAGTTTCAAAACCGCATCTCTGCCATACAGAGCATTGTCTTTAACAACTAGATGAAATGATTCTCATATAGTAATGAGAATTATTTATATGCTCATAAAAAATCCAAGTTATGGGCTACGTGTATCAAGAAAAGTTATTTGGTATGTATTATTTTTAATCATATTTGAATTATTAATCATTCATTTAACACAATATTATTTGTAAAGTAACAAGTTGTATTCTAGTATCATTTAAATAAGTAATTGATATTTATTTAACAACAAGATCAACAACTGCATACATATTTGTTTATATAATGGTATATGCATACGTTAAATTTTATTTTAGTATAGTATTCATTGTTATTTTTCAATATGTATAGTTTGATTAGTTAGCCATTAGTTGCCTGTAGCCTCAGCAAAAAAGTAAAGATAAAATATGAAGAAAATTAATATTTAAAAAATAATAAAACTAATTTTTATAAAAATGTTTATCCCCAGTGACACTACAATTTCCATAGTTCCGAAATACTGATGGCATAATATATCATGTATGAAACCCACACATTATATGTAGCTCCAAATGTGTTGCTCTCCACAGTCAAATGACACCCCGAATGAAGTCTTTCATGAAATGAAGGCTTTTTAATTCCATGACATTCCGAACCCAAACCTTATCCATGCCTCCAGGATTCAGCTGGTCCTGACTGTTCGGTTATAGATGATTGAATGAACATGACAATGGATGATTCATAGATGACTGGTAGGTAACACAAGTATACAAGTCCCTATAGATTTAATTTTTTCTTCTTCTGTAATTCGAGTTTAATAGGCCGTCAAGCACGTCTGTTGACTTTGTTTGAACCACAGGACGGGTAAGTCCAGTCCACTGGATTTGTCGTGTCAGTATTATGCTCTTTTGGGGTGGCTTTTTTACGGTCTTTGTTAGTTTGTTTAGAAAACAGTTTGTATTTAACTATTTATCTCTTTTTTTTAAACGTGTGGATTGTCACTACTTTACAAATCTTTCTTTTTGTTAACTAATTTTGAGGAATTTCATGTTGTATGATATTTTTTTTTTACCAATTTTAGAAATTTTGATCGTTTTCTAATTTATTCCTAGTGTACATTGTGTGATTTTAACGTTCAGAGAGATAATGAAGTTATAACAAGGGTAGATCTCGAGAAGTGAGACCTACCTGGAAGTGATAGTCGGAAGCAAGGTGCATTTTCCACAGATCGGCAGCAGGGCTTCTTGCTGACATGGCGTCAGACTACGGGGGGACACAGGCAAAGATGCAACCTTTGTGCTGGTGCCTCTGATGGAGCGGCGGCGGCTCGTGCGAGGAGCGTAGAGGGAGATTGCTAAATCCGTAGATAGAGGAGAGAGAGATCGGAACGGGAGTGATGGAGGCGATCTACACAGGAGCCTCCGGTGTGAACACGGTGGATGGAAGGGGGATGATACCTTTTCTCAATTTGAAAAATTAAAATCGTATTGACGGAATAGGAAGGTTTTATTTAAGGCAGTGTAGAGGTTGGAACCGTTAAGAAGCCTTATCTAAACTTTTAGGCAAAACACGGGTACAGAAGGCTGGCTACCAAAACCTTTTCTCTTTAAAAATTGGCAAATATGCCGCTTATCTTTTGTGTGTGTAGGGTGCAGAAAATTGCACTAAGGGTGCGGTTATGTGAAATGTTTTAGGGTTCAGTGCTCTCTATTTATTGGTCATGAGGAGGGCTGATCAGAGTCAAAATGATGATGAATTACGTAGGGTTTTGGCTTAGGTTTTGCATATTATCTCGCACTTATGTTTATTTAATTAGAGAAAAATGCTACTGTCACCCTTCTTTATGTTTTATTGCAGGAAACATGTTTTGGGACTATTTTATATCAAATGGAGCAAGAATCAAGTTAATCGGATAAGCGACGCTCATCGACTAAGTCACTGTTACGGCCCGTACTGACTGATACGGACCTAGCCGGATACGGACCAGGAGATGGCGCGATACACATTAAACCCCTCAGCGACATGGTGTGGATACGGACCGTATCAGCCAATACGGTTTTACCGAAGGCGCCCTTTGGGGAATAACTGCTCCAGCTATATCCAGATCAGTTTCTTGGCCTCCACTCATCTCTAAACGTCCCCTCACTCCTATATAAGCACTCTGGACAGAAGAAGAAGACATCTTTGTAATTTTGGTTAAATTTGATTAATTAAGTGAGAAAGAGAGGAGTGTTGTAATGATGTCGTTCCGCGGCAAAGTTCTTTTCTTAGGGGTTAGGTAGTAAACCTTCTTACTCATGATGCTATGATTTATATATTTTTTGTTGATTATGATTTTTTTTTGTTGATTGAAATACTTTTGCAATTTATTCTCCCTTCACCTGATTTCGATGAACTAGTTTAATCCGTTAGGGTAGTGATAGTGCTTTAATGGTAAGAAAAACTATGATGGACGAGTCAGCCTCATTGGGAGCCATTAGATTTATCTGAAGAAAGCCTTAGCAGGGAAACCATAAATCAGAACCACAAAACACGAACCAAGTTCTGTCATTTGCGTAAGATAAATTGTAGTGTCCTATGTAGTAACTTGTGTATTTTAGAGATCTGTCATTTGCGTAAGATAACTCGCAGTGTCCTATGTAGTATCTCGATGGAAGCCCCGTCATTTGCATATGTAACTCGCAGTGTCCTATGTAGTGTCTTCCATAAACAACAACAGAAAATCAGACCCGATAGAAGTAGGACATCAAAGAGGATTGAGTAGCAATGGTGTGCCAAAACCCTAGGAATTCTCATTTCTATCTTTATTTTAATTACTTTTAATTGTTGCCAAATTTACATGATCACAACTTCAACTCTCAAATTTTCAGATTTCGTCTAGCCTTTGGAAAGATTGTGATTTGATCGCTCAAGACTCTAAACCAATATTCCTTGTGAATTGACCTCGATTATACTACTCGATAGGATTGTGCGCTTGCGATCCGAACCGATAGCATTTTAGAGTTTATAAATTTTAAAAAATAATATCGCTCACTTTCGAGTGATCAAGGGCATCGAACATGAGACATTCTTTTTCTCTCTGCTATCCTTTGGGTTCACCCCCGATGGACCTACTGTTCATAATCGGTCCATCGAGAGAGTTTATTGATTTAACTCCCGACAGGCGCAAGCCCCTGCCGTTAATTACATCAGCAGACATTTCCGAATCAAACTGAATACCTCGTTCATTCTAGGATTTGTGCCTATGTTTTTGTGAATTGAATAAAAGGACTAAAAGAGGAGCTCATGGAATAAGAGGACTAAAAGAGGAGCTCATGCACTAATCTTGGATTTGGTTGGTTCTTAGTGGCTGGACATTTTTGTGTGTGTTTGTGTGTATTTCATGATGCATATGCAACTTTATATTATGCAAAATATGTTTATTGTATTTATTTATTTGTTTAGAGAGTGTATAAATATTTTATTTATATTTTATTCATGAAGAAAGTTATTTAAATTTGTAAAAAAAGGGTATTTTGGTCATTTCAAGAGTTGGTTGGTGCTTGGACATATTTGATATTTTTTTTCAGAAATGTAGAAAATTTTATTTGGGTTCATTTGGAGTTAGTTTGAGTCAATTCGGAATTAAAACAGAGAAGTTATAACCAAAAATGACTTGTTTATGAAATTTTCATTTTTCCACGGACTAATTTGTAAGATGTAAGGGACTGGAGACCGGCATTTTTAACAATACCCAAAGTTAATTAAAGATTAATAAAAATACCCAGACCCGCCAATTTTTAAAAAAAATGCCCAAACCAGCCATTTAATGGCCGGTCCCTTGAATTTTTTTTTTATTAAAGAGGGAAATCGACCATTAAATGGCCGGTCTCCTGATTTAATTTTTTTTTTACAGACAAATAGCTAAAATGCTGAAATATAATACTAAAAATCAAATTTTTTAGTTAAAAAGTTAGTCTCTAATTTTTTTTATTAATTATCAGTAATTTGAAAATAATTTTATTAATTTTTTAACGAATTTTTTTTTGTCAAAACTGAGAAATTTATTTTCTGTTGTGTATGTATGCACAAAGAAGATCATCAATTTTTTTAATGGCCGGTTTGGACATTTTTCATAAAAGTTAAGCGGTCTAGGTATTTTTATTAATCCGTAATTAACTTTGGGTATTTTTAAAAATGTCAGGACTGGAGCTGGTGATTTGGGTTTTTTACAGGAGCTGAGTGCAAATTGGGCCTTTAGGGGGCTTGTTTAGAAAGGTTTTAAGTCGCTAGGGGGTTATTCGTGAGATTTGAGGTGTTGCGCTATAATTTAATTATGTCAGAGGGACTGATTCATAAAAAGGTTTCGTTTGTTATATTTTTGGGCTTTGAGATTCATACTGGGCTTGAGGATGTGTGTTGGACATCGAGATCAGTTTTAATGGGCTTTGAGATTCGTACTCCCGTACTTTGTAATATGCTCTGAGTTTGGGCTTGGCCTTAGGTTTAATACTTGGGCTTTGGACTTTGTTCAGAGTTTTCGGTTTTGGTCGGCATGCCGACAAATGGGTCCCACGAATCAGTATCCGTTGGCTTTGACTTTGAAATTAACCCTTTGGATTATGTCGCCGCTTTGAGATCTGTGGTATATTTGAACTTTTCATCTGGCGCTTTGGATTACTTCGCGGTTCGTGCCAGACTTGATGTGGGTTAGGATTTCACTCGGATCTAGGGTTTTTGAGCTCCGGCAATGCTCCGGCCATGGCAAGGCAAAGGGGAGGCACGGTTGACATCGCCTTAGGAGCACTATGCATCTGTTGTCGGCCTCTGGCGATCATGGGAGGAGGTAGTCTACAGTGCGGGTTGGGTTTTATCCCGGGTTTGAACTCTTGATCGGTTTCTTCATACTTGAACGAGGTTTCCTTCAATTGGTTGACCAATTGTCATGAATTTATCGTACAGAAGCGACTAGAAGCATCAATTTTGAGTCTGATTGAGCATTTGTTACAATTGGGTTTTGAACTTCTCGGTTTAGTACCGGTTTAGTACCAGGATTTAGGGTTTAGAGTTTAGGGTTTATAAATTTTAAAAAATAATTTGTCCTTTGGGCATTATAACATTTGGGCATTATATCCATTTGCCCAAACCATTTGCCCAAATGTTAGAGTTTACTTCTTTCCCTCAACCCAACCGATAGCATTTTAGAGTTTATAAATTATAAAAAAATATAATGTTATAATGCCCAAATGGTCTCTCCTTTCATATATATGAAGCTCCAAACAAAAAGGAAGACAAGGCAAAGAAGTAAATGCAGGAACAGTAAATGAAGAAGTAAGAACTACCAATTAAAAAGCTTTATTTCGATTAAAAAAAAAGCATATACATCACACAGCCTCTTAAGGCTTACATATTTGAAGCTTTAATTACCTATTGACTTGCTGTAAATTGAGAAAAGCAACAAGCTCGATTGAAAAGCTAACTTAAACTATGGAAATTTTGGGTTTTGGTAGAGGGGAGAGCTTAGCAACAGAGTAGAGGGGTGTGTATGTTGTGTTTTCTTCATAGTTTGGGGTGCCTTTTATAGGCAAGAGCTAGGGTTTCGGCTTGCTGCCTGCATGGTGCTCTTTCATCATGTCCATTCACTGCTTGATCAGTGGTCTTCATTGCTTCATCTTGGTTTGTATGCTTTGCTGGCTAAAGATCATCCAATCATGTTTAAACAGGTCACCAATCTTTAATTGAATCATCTTCAGCCTTTGGATTGTCTTCAATGCAGTGCATGGCATTTAAAGCCCTTGATTCACTGCCATATAGAAGGAGAAGGTTGCATTGCGTGCTCCAAGCCTCTTGGAGAAGATTATCCTATTTTGGCATCACCCCATGGCCATTGGACACGTGTTGTGGGGACCAACCAGCTATTTACTTGTGGTGTGCTGTGCCGAGCCAATTTTTGGCTTAACTTGTTACCACCTCGGTTACTGCACTTCAAGATACGAGAAATTGACTGAGAGCATCGCTATTACTCCCTTATCATGTGCCAAGGCTCAATTTATCTCCTGGATAGTTGGACAGGCAGGTTTGACATAACTCGGATCCTATATGGTACCGACTCATGGCATTAGTAAAATTGGGTCTTCTCATCTCAATTTAACACTCTAGAGGCCATCGTGTATCCATTTAGCATAATTCTGCCGAGTTTCAAAGTCTGAGTCGGCTCCCACTGCTTGTTTCTATTTTTGATTTAGCCTCCTTCTCGGTTGCAATTGGGGTTCACTAGAAGTGCTCAAGCTTAGGGTTTTGGTCAAGGAGAAGAGGGTAGGGACCTTTAAGGACTCCAGGTAATATCTTGCTAAAAGCTTCAGCCTTTAGCTTGAATTTGAGTCTCACTTTTGGTCGAAATCGCAAAGAAGAATGGGAGAAGAGAGAGCTGACATGGACGGGCCCACTGTCAGTCCCTCTAAAGAGTGACAAATCACGTTTTAATTTCTTTACTTCACTCTGGTTGTGCTCGGTATTCTGTGAGCCATGTTGAGGTTGAAGCGTGGCGCATGGAGTGCCAAGTGCACGCAGGATGAAGGGGTCAGAGCGCGTTCAGCGCAGAGGTTTTAATTTTAGTTGTGAGGTTTCCGTGCAACCGTTTCATTGCAGACCGTGTATAATCTTGTATTGGTCTGACATGCGCCATGTTTATATAAAACAAAGGGGTCAGAAGCGCTACTGCGCGGAATTTAAGTCCTCTTCTTTGAATAGGCTTAGCTCATGGTACACCTAATACAACACACGCTGGAGGACTCCAGTACAACTCACAAGACAGAACAATAAGAAGTTAGTTAGACGATAATTCTAGATTGTATTCTGTTAGCTAGTTATGAGATGGTTAGTTAGTTGAGTAGCTTGAGATTGTAACAGATTATTGGCTTTATATACTCTGTATCCTGTAACATTCAACATTCAATAAAATCAGTAGATTCATTCTCTATTCTAGTATCTCTCTATTCCTATTATGGTATCAGAGCACCATATCTTCTCTTCTTAAAAAAAAGAAGAAAACAAGAACAGCCATGTCTACCAGCAACTCTCCCTCCTCTAATCTCAACACTCCGGGTCTGATTCAGCTAGAAACCGATTACACACATCACCATTCCAATGACGTCAGTAAAGCTTGATCGAAGCAATTTTCTCACGTGGAAGTCACAAATTGTAACACCACGTAAATCAAAATACTAAATTAAGGTACGACATGAATAATTGATATATATTTATTTGTCTTTCTATTTTATTATTCTTTTTTTCTCCCTTCATATAGATAGATCTATTTAACAAATTAAATTACTCTAATTAAAATACCTTGAATAAAAACCAATAATAACTTCTAAAATAACTACCAAATCCCTGGTCAAATTCTCCGCCGGCACCCTTGATCAAATAACTGCTAAAAGTAATAACTTACGCACCTTGATCAAATCCTGCCCCTTCTATATATTATCATGACTCATGTATATTAATTAAAACCATACATCCTTTCAACTCTCTGCCGGCTGCCGCAATATCTCTCTCATTTATTCTTCATAGCCACCAAAAAGGTACTCTAAATTATGATATTTTCTTTATAAGTTGATGCATGAATTTCATCGATTAAGAAATATGATAATAGAGATGTTGATTCGAATTAACTGTTGTTCTTAGATTGTAGAGATTTATGATTGTATACTTATATATTAAAATATGAAAATCTATCTCTTTTATGATATTATAATCTGGAAATTTTCTAGTTTATAGTAATTCCTTTAGTTATCAAAATTCTAAAACCATTCTCTTGATTTTTATTCATTTGCGATAATACAGATGGTCATATAAATTGTTATTATTAGTATTTTAATTATTTCAAATCCGCTTTCATTGTTGGAATGATATAAATAAATCATTTTTATCTATGCATGTACATGATGGTATTTAATATATATATCTTCTTATTAATTTTTTTTGAAGTGAATAGTTAATTTCTAAAATTTCTAACTCCTATTCTTGTAGAATTGAAAACTATGTTTCAATAAAATAGTATATGCTAATTTATTTTATGATAAATTATATTATTATATTATAAGTTCAAACCTACTCATATTTAATTGGATATTTTTTTTAATCTAGTCAAAACTGTCGATTATAAAAATGATCAAAGTGACAGAAGCAAAATCATTGATCATATTTTTATCATATTTTATTTTATTCTTTTCATCCTCGTTATACTAAAAACTGAGGTTAGATATTTAATTATTTTAATCAAATTTAAGATTGTCAGAGTTTTAATAAAGATAATATATAACATCATATATCATATATATGAAATTCAAACAGCGTTAATTAAAAATATATGTTTATGCTTTAGATTCGAAGTTTAAAGATTTAAACGACGTACGAGGCAATCAAGGATTTGCTTCAACATCAGGTACGGGTTTCCTGGACATTGTCAAATTGTTATTTATCGTTTTGTTTGCATTTATTTATTTATGAAATTATGCATGTTGAATCGAATGATCCCTTTGGCTTTGTTTAGAGAATACTAGAATCGGATTATTTATTTGATCAACGGACTTATAGGAGGTGTTGTGTTGAGTATGACCTTTGTGTGATTAAACGAACGAACGTGGAAAAAGTAATGGATAAGTTAAAGGAAAGGAGTCAATGTGCATTGAACGCATGTTGGAATGTATACATTGGGTCTAGTAGCCGACTGGACCCCTCGTTAACGTGGCGTTGGTTGGACTTCCCGTCACGGGTCAATATCTTGCGGTGGTTCGAGTCCCCGTTGAGTGAGACAGTTGAACTAGTGGTGGTTCGAGTCCCCCTAGTGAGATGCCAATAGCTGGGGTGGTTCGAGTCCCCCTGGTGAGGCAAAGAAGATCTAGCGGTGGTTCGAGTCCTCGTCTAGTGGCACGGCCAAGATCTGGTGGGGTTTGAGTCCCCCTGGTGAGGCAGTTAAAAACTTGAAAGATAATTAAAGAAGTGTGTGTATTTTAAATAGGCACCAGTAAGATTGCATGTGAGGATATAATTTTGATATCTTGTTTGTGTTAAAAAGTTAATTTGACAAACTCCGGGACTGGAACTAAATCTCGTACTGAGAGACTGTTCGATCTCTCACCCGTTCCACTCTTATGTGGGTTCCAGGAAATGATGAGGCCGACAGGGAGCACGAATAGGAGGGATGCAGATCGGGTGGACAACGAGTAGATGGCTCATGTATCTTTTATTTTATTTTTAGTTAAACTTTAAATTCTCTCTTTGAAAGTGGATACATTGACTGACATGGCAATTATCGATTTGTTTGTCATGTTTGTCTTGATCTCATGTTGAATGTATGTTATGTACTTGAACTATTCACGATTTTAAAAGACTTTGTTTGACTTTAAAATTTTGCATGAGTATTTATTATTGATAATGTATGTGATGTGCACACGCCTTACTTGTAAATACGTGGTGGGTTGTCTCGGGGTGTGACACAAATCGAACCAATCATTGATGGATTCGGTTTGACAGCATACCTGGATAGCAGCTCCTGTTAGTGTTGGTGTCCTAGACCCAGATCATATTTATGATATGTTTAGTTTATTAGTGAATGATTTTTATCATTTTGTACCTTGAGTATTCATATTAGTGGATCATTTGAGTTGATGACTTAAATTGTAGAACTTCACAATGAATAAATTTGTTTACTCTTAAATGTCCCTTATCTTGGCAATCAGCAAGGTACACTGGTTGACCACATAAGATGTAATGATTAGATGATGGCCATGTTCTACAGGTTATACCATAAGAAGTTATCGATCTAATCACACATGTGCATACATGGAGATGTATGGCACTGGACAGACCTAAGAATGAAATATCATATGGATTGTGTTTTGTGTCATTGATATTTCATTGTGTCTAGAATTCTTTGGTTGAGATATTTATTTTTCTTACATAAGAGATGTGTATTGTTGGTACTGTCCAACGCTCTCTTTAACCAGGAGTTATATAGGCAGTTACTGCAGTGCATATAACTCTATGCGGAAGAATGGTACGTATCAAGAAACCATTGTCCCTTATATGTTAATATAAGCGATGATATCTCTGGGCCCCTTGATAAAGTTTGTATTATGTGCATGCAATATGATTATATGATAATCATATCATAATTAAACTTCAGGAAATCAAGAAAGAATAATTGGTAAGGATGACATATTCATACCTTACGATTATTTGGATATCATGTGGCAACGAATTGACACAACAACATTTTTAATGTTACAGGGATCGTGATTTTGCATTGTGCTTTTTCATCCACATCATTTGGGTAATCAATATACCATGGCTAGTTGTATCATTGATTTATGGAATTAAATTGTTTAATTTCATTGCCATAATGATGGGATCCCATAGGGTCACACCATATGAAAGATTAAAAGCAAATATATTAATAAAACATATGTGATATGTATATAATATGTGCTATGTTAATTATGAGTTATAATTAATTTGTACAAATTATATGTTATTAATATATGAACAATTTTTATGACATGGAGATGTTGTAAAATAATCCTAGTAATATTTAAAGTATGTGTGACATATTTTAAATGACTTTGACACATGAGAGATGCATATAAATTAATATGGAATATTAATTTATATGTTAGCCTTTTAATGTATGGGATTGTGGACTTAATAAAATATTAATATAATTAATATGTTTAAGCCCAAAGCCCAAATATATGCTGGGGAGAATTGATTAGTGATGGCATGATTTAAGTAATATTTAAATATGTCATTAAATCTAATCAATCTCATTAAAGATGAAAGAAATTTCTGGACATATTTTTTAGGTAAATTTGAACTGGAATTTGAAAGGGCAAATATTAACCATTTTGGACGTATGACCTATGTAATCTATAGCCCTTGGAGTCTAGAATCCAACGGTGAAGATTTCAAGTCGTTTGGAGTTACCTAGAAAAAGATATAAGGGTTTTAGTACCGAAAGGTCAAATTCAGTGAATTATATCTTGGCCGAAATTTGCTCTTTTCTTCTCTCTCCCATTTTTCTCTCATGAGTTGAGATCTAAAAATTCTCTAAGAAGTTTTTAAAAATTAACAAGAGGGTTAAATTAGGATTAAAGTTCTACTTGTTAATCTCTTACTAGCCTTAGAGATACAAGTATTTCTTTAATCTTTTGGTGGATACCTAAGGAGGCTCGTCATTTGAAGGGCTAAGCACAACCACCATTGAAAGAGAAAGGGAATAAGAAGTTGCTAAGCAAGACAACCCTTCTTGATTTGATTTGGAGATCAAATCCAAGGTATTATGTTATTCCCTTCTTGATTAGGTTAATTAACATTGTTTCTTGCACTTACAATAACTAGATTGTTTGTTTTGAGTCGAATAAAATTTTTGTTTTATTCCTTGCTATCTAAGCATCAAAACTTTCAGCTCCATCACACCAGATCGCCAAATCATAGCAGGAGATCGGATGATTGACAATCCAGCTTTTCTTGCGTGGCACAAGCAGGACCGTCTTCTTCTTGGATGGCTCCGATCTACCATGACTGGACCTATGCTGCACACCTTTTATGCAAATAATCTACTAATTATATAATATAATATAAGCAGCACACCTTTTATGACAAAAAATTGTACTCAAATAATCTACTAATTATCAGTGTTGTAAATAACGGTATGCGGTCATCGGACGGACGGGGTACCGCCAAGCGATTAATCGGAACTATGCGGACAATTTAACGTTTTATTAAATTTATGTATATATATATCATAATTTATTAAAAATAATTTATTTAACTCATTAAACTTATCAAATAAACTTAATTTAACTTAGTTTTATTATTATAACATGACACTACGATTATTTATTCTTAATACAAGCATTTTACATGTGTAAGTAACACTAAACTTGAGAATTAAGCTTTTTCAAATACTAATAACATATTATTTGAAAGAAATGAAACATTTCAACATAAAATCACTAAACTTAGTTTATCATAGCAACTTAATTTCATAAATGAACACGTCATACTAATTGAAAAAATTACATCAGTAAGTAAGAACAATATATGGTATATAAATAATAGAAGAATTAATCAATTTCAAAGTAAGTAAGAAGAAATATATATATATATATATATATATATATATATATATATATATATATAAATATTAGATGTATATCCAAGTACAAATAAAACTACAATACACAATTTATAAATCTTATTATCACACGCTATCACAGGAAAAAAATAAATAAATAAATATTAACTAGAATAAACGGGAATAAACGGGAATAAACGGGAATAAACGGGAATAAACGGGCGATTAAACGGTGAAACGGCCGATTAATCGGAAAAAACGACCAATTAATCGTTTTCATCTGCAAACATGCATCCGTTAAGTGTATTCGTAACGGTTTGGCCGCCATTAACGATTAAACGGCCGATTAATCGGCCGTTAAGACCGTTTTTTACAACACTGCTAATTATATAATATAATATAAGCAACAGACCTTTTATGCAAGCTAGCTATAATTTATACATAGAAAAGTAAGATTACATTGGCAGCATAAATTTAGTGCAGGATTATCTTGCTGAATCAGATCGGAAACTCAGATTTTTTTAACAGAATTATGTTTTGTATTAAGTTTTTCAAATAATCCACTCCAACCCTCATAATAATTAAATTTGGACGAATAACAATCAAATTTGTGGTGTATTACTTAAAAATAAATATTTATCTAATTTAAATATTAAATAGACTATTCCATAAAATAATAATAAAGGTCAATAAATTCACAAAAGAAAAAGAAAATGTTTAATTTTAACTTTTACATTTTCATATTTTATTTTGTATGCGTTTATTTATCTTCATAGAAAATATTTTATTTCATAAACAATTATTATTTTATTTTTCTTAAGCCAAAAATAAAATAAATAAAACAAACCACTGTTCACCATTTACTTTAGTCAAGTTTTTAATAAAAAAAATACTTTAATCAAATAAAAATAATAATAAAACTATGTTATGGCTAATTACTGTCCCTATTTACTATTAATAACTGGTTCTTGTTCAGACCGTACACCCCTTTTTAATAAAATCATGTTAATAACTAGTCCATATTTCAGATTAACTGATCTCCATATTTAATAAAAGGTCTGAACATGGTCCACAATAAACCATGTTATATTTTCAAAATAAATTTTGAAAGATTTCACTAAATGAAAGCTTTCATCTCCACGTTCACTCTCTCGCATGCAATTAATTGTGTACGTGGAAGTATGTTTATTAAGACAAAAATAAAATTATCAATAACATAAAAATATGGATATTATTGTTATTTATTCAGGATAGTAAAAAAAAAATCAGGATATTTCCCGCCACAATTTGAGCCTACACTTCTACACTACGTATGAGACTGGGTTCCATTTTTTTCAAATTTCAATAGAGATGCTAGAAGGAGCCCAATAAAGCCTATTCCTTGTCCAAATATATATATATTTTTTTTTTATTTAAAGCCCGTAGGCATCCATGTTCCAATGTTACTGAACTAATAAACCCAGTGGCATCGGAATACTGCAGAACAGATTGGGTTTCATTATTTCAGAAAGTGCTATATTATCATACCCATATAATCCGGTCCAATAAATCCGATTTCTATTCACAGTTCCATCGGCCCATTTCTCTTAGTGTGATGTCCTTATGTGCTGGTAGTACATCCTGAAATCGGGAATCTCCCTACTGGAAAGAGAGAACTAGAGATTAGGATCTTCTCATCATAATATAATGGCTGTAATCTAAATGTATCAGTTAACTTGGGTTGGAATTTTCTATGAAAGATATTTAATTCCATATATATATGTAATCTTTCTCTGTCTAAGTTATCAAATTTTGGAGGAATTTTCTTATAATACTTGTGCTTTTTCCAGATTATAGATTTATGCTGTTGTATTAATTAGCTGTACTAGTTATGCTTGTACTCTTATGCGGTTAATTTTCCTATTTCTTAAGTATATGTAGTAGTAGATTTTTTTTTTTTTATAATCTGTCTCATACTAATAGAACAAGTTGGCTATTTCCTTCCATTATTGCAGAGTTCATAAATGCATGTTCTGAGTCTATATTTCAACATAATTATGTACTGCTTTGGTTTCAAGGCATCGATCAAGTTTCTCATAATGATTTGGTCTCTGATAGGGACTTTTGGAGAATAAAAGAGTAGATCTAGGAATTACGGTCAGTTAACTCATTGTAAATACGTTTTTATCAATTAAATTGTTAGTAGGCATTTAAAGCTTTTGAAGATAGGTGCTTTTGAAGGCTTATTTTACCATTATTTCTAGTTGGCTTCTTTTGTGCTTTGTTTAGTACGAAATGGGGGGTTCGGTACTTATTAGTAGCTAATGATGTCATAATGGCACGTCCTCAATAAATTTTCAGCGTAACTGTGGTTATCAAGGTTGTCCTTTTATAGTAGAACCCTTTATCTTTCGAAAGTTACGACGCTGAAATTTAACTGCTTTTATTATACTATGTATATTTAATATTTCAAAGCAAAAAGGGGTTGTGAAAGTTAGTGGCATAATTGATGATATCGAATGTAATCTTATTTGTAAATATTCTCTTGGGTTTCCTGTTGTATAGGGATCCGTACGTATCCTTACTCAAGACAATGAAACGGATGGACCATATTTACTCTCAGCTGATGCCTATCGGGATAGCGCAGGGGCAGTATTATTTGTGCTTTGAGATTCGCATCAAGTTAAAAGAACAATCCTGGACCGTCTGTTTGAATTGTATTCAGTCAGGTAACCTGAGGGGATGTGAATTATTTATATTGAGGGATCAATAGAGCGGAAATGGATAAAGATTTTTATTTCGTTATCTAAACATGTAAGGGTACGGGTAAAGACTATTTCATACCCATTATCCGATCGGAATATTATAAAAAATTAAATTATATATATACATTATTGAGCAATGAATATTCATTCTCCAACTAGTCTTAGTATTTTCGAAAAATACATTTTATTAAAAAAATTTAATTTGGACAATTGACTGTCCTATGTAATTGGATTGCACTTAATTAACTATTAAAACACTTAAATAAATTTCAACAAATCACAATAAAATTTAGGGCTACCAAACATAATTTTCTAATGAATATTGAATGGTTCAGATTAAACCTTTATTTGGTGATTATTTTTTTAGAGCTTTAATTCATTAATTGTCTTTGCCGCAACAATTCTAGTTATATAAGTCTCCTAATTAATTTGCGAAGAAAATCTAAAAATAGTTATTATATTAACATTACCTGTTATTTACTTGTTACCGTTTCGTTATCTAATGACCATAATGGGTAAGTGTAGGGTATGGGTAAGGTCAATTTGTAACAGCTAAGGTAACTTTGTAACGGGTAAGGGTACCAAAATGCTTCCGCCCGATCCGTATTGTACGCGTTGACACTCCTAGGCTAATTCTAAGGATGAGTAGGTACAGGGTATAAATTAAGGAAGCTGATATAAGTACCCACGCTACAGTACCTGCACTGTACCCACACCTAAACTGCCATAACTGCTTGTGGAGACCGCAACTATTCCAAAACTGTAATTTTGTTTTCCAAATTTAATAGTAATACTGTGAAGTATATAGCTCAAATAGGGCAAGTATTTATACCTATACAATGAACTACATATGATATATGAATTTTCCTAAAATAACTGTACCCGCACCTTTTTTTGAAAAATTCTCATGTTGTACCCGCATTAGGGAACCACTCAAACGGCATGTGGGGACCGCAACTGTTCCGAAACTGTAATTTTGTTTTACAAATTTTGATACTGTGAAGTATATAGCTCAAACAGCACAAGTATTTATACCTATACAATGAACTACATATGATATATGAATTTTCCTAAAATAAGTGTACCCGCACCTTTTCTTGAATAATTCTCGTGTTGTACCAGCATTAGGGGACCACTCAAACGGCATGTGGGGACCGCAACTGTTCCAGTAATTTTGTTTTACAAATTTTAATAGTAACACTGTGAAGTATATAGCTCAAACAGAGCAAGTATTTATACCTATACAATGAACTACATATGATATATGAATTTTCCTAAAATAACTGTACCC
Source organism: Carex kokanica (assembly GCA_025461125.1). NCBI lineage: Eukaryota > Viridiplantae > Streptophyta > Magnoliopsida > Poales > Cyperaceae > Carex > Carex kokanica. The sequence goes on along the minus strand of JAJGRX010000289.1, from coordinate 65,640 downwards.
GTACATTTTCTTGAAAAATTCTCGTGTTGTACCCGCATTAGGGGACCACTCAAATGGCATGTGGGGACCAGAACTGTTCCAAAACTGTAATTTTGTTTTACAAATTTTAATAGTAACACTGTGAAGTATATAGCTCAAATAGGGCAAGTATTTATACCTATACAATGAACTACATATGATATATGAATTTTCCTAAAATAACAGTGTGGGTACTGTAGCACGTATAGTGCGGGTACTGTAGCATGGGTACTGAAATAATTATTCTTAAATTAAACATCGGCACATCATGGATGTTTTTTTCATAAAACATCCATGCACTGCTGTCAGAATTAACCGAGGGTATAAAACTTCAGTGCATCATTGATAGAAATAGGATAGATACAGAAATAGAAACTCTGATTTCAGTGTATGATCACAATTCGAAAATAGACGGATGATCGACAAAGCATATGACTCCAGGAAGCTGACGGAATCAGTTGTAGTTTCTGATACTCAACATTTATGTAGTTTTCTTTTCTTTTTTTTCAAAAACGGCTCGTTAATTATTCATCAAAAATTTAATTGAATTGGGTTATCCAAAATCGTGGGTAAGGAAAAAATTTCAGATCTAATGGCAACTGAGTTAATTTTTCTAACATTTTGTATTAATGTATTATTTAAAAAAAATGATATTATTTAAATACATGATCCGTACATCTATATATGTGTTTTTTTATTTTATTTGTATGATCTTATGCATATGTTAAATTTTATCTTAGTATATTTTTGAAAAGAATATACTAAAAAAAAATTATTGATTGCTATTTATCAGTATAAAGAATATGAGAATGTGTCTGTTAGTTACATGTACCCATTGCGAAGTAAAGATAAAATATGAATAATACTTGGATAAGATTAAAATTAGTTAAAGATTCAGTACCGAACTAGTCATTAATGCCTGAAACCCACACATCTAGAGTCGTCAGAGATTAAAATTCTTTGATGGACCCGCCAACGACACAACGAGAAAAGATTCTTTGATCGTTTGTGGTGGTTTCTTTTATACACATAACTGTAGCTTTTTTTTATGCCGTAGTTGTCTAAAATTTTAACTCGTTACACAATTAACATCACACATTTGGAAAAAGTTATTCTTGTGAGAAGACGTAATATGATGGCGATTTTTTTTGTTTTTTTTGGTCTCTGCGATTCCCATCTGAAGCTCAGCTGAGAAGGACGTAACATAGGAGCTTCCATCAAATCACCCCCAGAAACCTAAGCTTCCATCAAAAGTAACTTCCCCAACAACCGAACCCGTCATCATTATCCCACTGCACCTGCCAAGTACCACTAACTACCCATTTCACCTACCTAGTACCATTCATGAGGCAATAACCAATTAATAGACTCAAACTCACCCTTCTCATGGAAAATTTCTTACTGAAAATTTTCTTTCATATATACCACAACACCCCCCGCCCCACCCCCCGACACACACACACCCCCCGACCCCCCAACCTTATCCGCCCACAAATATAACCTTACTGATGAAAACAATATTTACTCAAACACTATTAGTGTTATGGTCTAGAATCTAATCATATGATAATGGTTCTATATTTTTGTTCATCATTTGAATGATTTATATCATTTTGTCCCTTAAGTATTATCCTAGATGAGAAACATATATTGTGAGTGTTGTCTGATGCTAGCCTTAACCGTTACTTATACAAATGACATTTCAATATGCATGACTTTTGCATAGGGAAGTTGTTCATCGAGGTTTCTATTGTCCCTCATGTTTAATGAGTGGTGATATCACTACGAGCCTTGATGAAATGATTGTCTGCATGCCATATGATTAAGAGTTAATCATAAACAATCTACTTTAAATTAAGAAATAAGTAAATTATAAAGGATGACACATTTGACATTCCTACCTTCAATTTATTCATGATATCACGAGACAAAAGAATTAACCCAAATATATATATATATATAGGAGGGTTCAAATACGTCATGATTTTGTTCTCCAATATGCTCCACGTCCTTTATCTCCATTTTCAAAGTCCGAACAGTCGATTTGAACTGCTCAACATGATCTTCATAATGAAATATGCTTGAAGACCAAATTTTATATTTTTTAGAATATTTTTACTATTTGTTTAGTTAGGTACAAAATCACTCTTTTAAGGAGATTCTGGACTATCTGAAAAAGTGATATTGCACCTATCTAAAAAAAATAGTAAAAATATTCTAAAAAATATAAAATTTGGTCTCCAAACATATTTTATTATGAAGATCATGTTGAGCGGTTCTGATTGACTGTTCGGACTTTGAAAACGAAGATAAAGGATGTGGAGCATATTGGAGCACAAAAATAGCCTCGTAGGTCAATTTGGGTCAATCGTAATATCAATTGAGTAATCATAAAAAGTTTTAATTCTATTGCCAATATGACTTAGATCCTCTTAGGTCACACCAAAATAGCCTCTTAATTAGATAGAATATTTTAGTATGTCATATGTCATATGAAGATGATCATCGAATAATTAATTATCACATTGATAATTTAATTTATTCCATTCATCATATGATACTAAAAAAAATGTCATGGAGATGACAACCTTAATCTAAAATATATTTCTATCATGCGGTGACATATAATATAAATTTATAATCAACAAAACTAGAGAAATACAATTATTATTAAAATAATTATATGATGCATATAATACAACAATTAATTAGATTAATTATAGTGGATAATTTCGAATAAATGGGATTTACTTTGGGCAACCACATGGGCCAATTAATTCTTTGAAAATTCGAAATTAAAGAGAAATAGAGAAAATATAGAGGAATATAATTAATTGAGAAACATTCTAGCCTTTCTTAATTAATGAAAAATCCTAAGGATGGTCTTTAAAAACACACTCCTTTCTAATTCTCTTTATTTAATCATATTACTAATTATTAATAAGAAAAAAAAATTGGTCAATTGTCTGTTTTGCTCCTTTAGTTTTATAATTTAGCTTATGTTTGTCTATTAGTCACATGGATATACATGTTTTAAGAACATATGAGAATTTTTCAAAACTATTCTCATAGTACAACCGGACATTCATTTGAACATATTCACATAGACATTCCCATTCATACCCATGGGCATGTGTTTCTGAAAATTAATATGTTGGTTCTCGTACACATAAAATTTCATCCCAACAATACTGTAGCAACCGAACAGGTCCTAATGGTATTAACTTGCAATTAACTGGTGGTTAATTTTGGATAGGATCAATAAATAATTTTTTTTTTTAATGTATCCAACCCAACCCGATTTGTGGTCATTTTTTATTTGAGGTGACCTGAGGAGTCATAGGTCAACTTAGCCCTAATTAATTATTAGAAAAATTTACCAAGTCATTGATAATATCAAAACCGCATGATCTTCTTAACAATAAGTACAATATTAAGGACAAGGTACATAATATTATTTGATTTTTCCACTAACGACTAAAGTGACGAGTCCAATATTCGTTAAGGATGCTAGCGTCAAAAGTTTACAAAAAAAAAGGGTGTTATAAACAAAATTAGCATAATGAAAATTTTGTTAACTTTGTTTATTTTTATCGTCCTTATTCAACCTTGTTATTAATTTATGTAATAATCAATTTGCTAATTTAATTTTTTATTATTTTTTTCGGTGATTGAATAATAAGTTTACAAAAAAAGTATCATTTTAAAATAATAATTAATAAGTATTGTTATGTTATTGTCTAATTCTCTTTATTTAATTATATTACAAATTATTAATAAGGAAAAAAATTGGTCAATTGTCTGTTTTGCTCCTTTAGTTTTATAATTTAGCTTGCTTTTGTCCATTAGTCACATGGATATGCATATTTTAAGAACATATGAGAATTTCTCAAAACTATTCTCACAATACAACCGGACATTCATTTGAACATATTCCCATAAACATTCCCATTCATACCTATAGGCATGTGTTTCTGAAAATTAATATGTTGGTTCTTGTACACATAAAATTTCATCCCAACAATACCGTAGCAACCGAACAGGTCCTAATAGTACTAACTTGCAATTAACAGGTTGCAAATTTTGAATACGATCAATAAATAATATATATATATATATTTTAATGTATCAAACCCAACCCGATTTGTGGTCATTTTGTAGTATTTGAGGTGACCTGAGGAGTCATAGGTCAACTTAGCCCTAATTAATTATTAGAAAAATTTACAAAGTCATTGATAATATCAAACCGCATCATCTTCATAACAATAAGTACAATATTAAGGACAAGGTACATAATATTAGTTAATTTTTCCACTAACGACTAAAGTGGCGAGTCAACAGTTTAGGGGCGAGTCCACTAATGCATATTTGAGTTATTAATTAATTTTTTTTTTTAGTAAATGTTGGAGCTCAAGCCACCCAACTATATAATATCTTTGTTATTACAACAAATGATTTCCCCCATCCGGGTTTCGAACCCATGACCTTCTACACAGAAACCATGTGCCTTTGCCACTAGACCAAAGGCTAGTTCTTAGTTATTAATTAATTTTGGGGTAACAAGTATCCACAACATACAAATTCACATATATGCCGGAAATGTCATTAACTATTTGTAAGAAACAAATTCGTATACTTGATATATATGTACGTAGAGGAGAGATCCACTTACGACAATTGTAAGTTACAGCATTTTATAACAATTTAGTTTTGTGATTTTCAAAGTTCAAATGGTCGATCCAAACCGTTCAACATGATATCTATATTAAAATGTGCGTAGAGATAAAATTTTACATTTTTTTGAATTTGTTTACTATTATTTCAGTGGTCCAAAATTATTTAAAAACAACAGTTTTGTAAAATACTTAATAAAAAGTAAAAAAACATGAAAAAAACATGAAAAATTTGATCTCCAAGCACATTTTAAAATAGAGATGTTGAACGGTTTGGATCGAGTGTTTCGACTTTGAAAATTACAAAACTGAATTCTTGTAAGATGTTGTAACTTACAAATGTTGTAAGTGGATCCCTACTCATATTTGTATTAGATAATATTTTATGTATTGGCAAACAACATTTACAACACGTTACTAACCATAGTTCCTTTTAATCAATTTGAGGCTAAAATCGATTATTTTATTGAATTTCCACCGGCCAACAATTATTTTATTGAATGTCGACCACCGGCTCAAATAAACTTGAATATCCCATGAAAGAATAGACGAAAATCGATTATTGTATTGATCGGCAAGAGGTAGTGCCAGGGTCATGGTTTAATTTCTCCGCTGGTGGGCTCAAAGCTGCAATTAGTCCACCGGCCAACGTTTTAAATTGTATGAGGTTCATGCCGCCCTGTAATCACTATTACATTATTGAATGTACTTGGAATATGGTTAATTCAGACACGACAGATAGGTAGCACAAAAAATACAAGTCTACCTCTTTTGATTCATGTACTATGTTGCATTCAATTCTAACCAAGTAAGTTGGTAAACAATTGGCGGTCCACTGGACTTGCCTGTTTCTATTAATTTTAAATTTTAAATTCCTAGCTGCTGTATCCTCTGTCTCACCACTGAGTTTATATATAAGAGGGCCACCTCTAATGCCCTTGTTAAGTAATCACAACACATAAGTTAAGCTTTTACCATTTCAGCAGCAATGAGAGGCATTCTCTTATTTCTTGCACTCTTTCTACTCCCTCTGCACTACTACAGAAATGGTCATTGTACACGGCACATTGTACACGGACTTGGCAATTTTATAGAAAAACCGTGTAGAAGTTGTAATTTTTTGGATGCCTGAAATATCTGTAGGATCTCTACACGGATATTTATAAAAGAATCAGTGTAGAAAGACGTGAGAGAGCTACACGGACGTTTACTAGAAAATGTACACGGCTTATTGTTTAAATAACAGTGGAGAAAGCCTTGAGAGAGCTACACGGATATTTAATTAAAGAACCGTGGAGAAAGGTAAGAATTGTACACGGATGTTTGTTTAAATGACCGTGTATATAACCCGTAGGAGCTACACGGATGTTTAATAAAGACCCGTGTAGAAATGTCAAATTTGTACACGGTTTTTTGTTTAAATGACAGAGTAGAAAGCCTTGAGCGAGCTACACGGACGTTTAATAAAGAGCTGTGTAGAAAGGATATTTTAGGTTTTTTGTTATATAAAAGGCCTTCTCCCCAGCGCCGTTTTGATAAATTTATACTCTCCCCTCTCACAGTTAACAATTGGGTTGAGATGTAGGTTTATCAATTGTTTCAGATCGCAAAATTAGATCGATATGAGCTACTGTTTTGGGAGCTCACAGATGAGCGATCTGGTACAATTGATAACCTACATCTCGAATTCCCATGCGATCGAAGTATTGAAAAAAAAATTATCTCTCTATTCTGATCAATTTTACTGGACGAAGAGTTGGGTGAAGAGTTGGGTGAAGGACCTTCAGAGCCGGATGAAGAGGTGAATGTGACCTTCCGAGCCGGATGAAGAGTCGAATGAAGAGTCGGAGATCATCCGACTCTTCATTCGACTCTTCATCCGGCTCTGACGGTCCTTCATCCACATCTTCCCTTTTTTTTGATGGTCCTTCATCCAACTTTTTACTCAACTCTTTCTTTAGTAAAACATGTATCTTCATATTACCCTCTGTAAACCCTACTGGCACCAAAAGGAAAGAACCACCCTATTCTAGTCCTTAATGGAAATTTTTAGTTTACAATATGACTTTTTATTCCAACTTTTGTAATGCTTTAATTTTGTATAATTTAGGGTACATGAATTTTTAGTTTAAATGTCTTCCTCTGTTTTGGAAATTTTTTGTTCTGAAAAACATAGGGAAAAAAACTAGCTGACAGAAAAAAAAAAAAAAAAACAAATGATACACGGACGTTTAATAAAGAGCCGTGTAGAAACGAGAAATAGTACACGGATTTTTGTTTAATTAACAGTGTAGAAAAATAATTTAGACGGCTGTTTATATAAAAGTCTGTGTGTCTTTCTACACGGATTTATAGCTAAATATCCGTGAAAACAAAGATACTTGCTCGAAATAATGGAAGGCTAAACCAAAAAAAATAAAACAAAAATTAGGAAAAAAAAAGAATTCTAAATGTCCGTGAAGAAAATTTATCTTTTATATTACACACGGTTGTTTATATAATTGTCCGTGTATAAAGGTTATCTTTTATAAACGGCTACATATGTAAAAGTCCGTGTAGCTCTCGTAATGCTTTTTTTACACAGATTTATAGATTATCATCCGTGTAGAAAGGTTATTTTAGGGTTTGGAACTATATAAAAGGCCTTCTTCCGGTGCCGTTTTGATCAATTAATACTTCTCTCTCTCTCTCTGTATTGAATTGGTCTGATTTCTACGCACAAGGAACGAGGCCGGATCTGAGATATAGCTTGGAAGTTAATTCGCATTCTCCTCTCTATTGCCAAGGTTAGTCATACATATATATATTTCCCTCTTCTTTATCTAATTTTCTGTTACTGATTAATATTGCTTAATTATTTCTGTCAATTATTATTTAATGCTTGATTTGTTAAGATAATGTAAATAATTAGTGTATTGTGGTCCAATAACCGACCTACTGATGCTTTTAGGTCCATGCCCGTTCAAAATTAATCCAATAGGGATTAATTTTGGATAGTCCCCCGTTTGGGACTGCTCTTTGAATATTGTGTCTCATTTAGGATGTGAACACGTATTAGCGGGATTTAATTAGTATTTGAGGAAAGTTCGACAGTATTTCTCCTTATTGCTCCTACGAGTATGTGGTTTTTACGCATACTTGGGGAGTTAAGGAGAAATGCTGCCGAATTTTTCTCAAATACTAATTAAATCCCGCTAATATGTGTTCACATATGAGGCATAATATTCAAAGAGTGGGTTAGGATTGTAAACCGGCCCGTTATAAGCCAAGAATTTGGAACAATATATATGCTGACCACCATATATGTATAATTGGAAAATTTTTTTTTTTTACTTTAATTTACAGATGGATCGAAGTTGGATGTACGAATTGCGACGTGATAGTGCAGAATACTTGGCTCGCGTTGATGAGTTCCTAAAATTTGCTGAGAGTTATAGAGTGGACAGAAAAGAGAACGACATCTTGTGTCCTTGTAGAGATTGTAAAAATTATATAAGATTTGGGGATTCGGAAGAAATTAGAGCTCATTTCATTTGTCGGGGATTTAAGAAAAACTATACATGTTGGTTTATGCATGGTGAGAAAATTGGGGAATGTAGTGGAACCAATAGAAATTTTGTTTTGGACGAGAATGATGATAATGTAGAAACTGTTGATAATTTTGAATTTGAATGCAACGATGATTTTGAGAATGTCGAAAATTTCGATAATGCTGGGCTTGATTGCAACGAGGATGATGAGGTGGAGATTGATGAAAATGCAGAATACAATTTTACTGAGAATCTAGAGGACATGTTACGTGATGTGGAAGATGAAATTAGTGATAAAAATTTTAAAAAATTTCAGTATCTGTCTAATGAATCTAAAAAGCCGTTATACCCCGGGTGTACCAAATTTACAAAACTATCAGTTGTGTTGAAATTTTTGAACTTAAAAGCAGACAACGGTTGGAGCGATAAGAGTTTCACGTCCTTATTAAAGCTTTTACGAGAGATGCTCCCAAATAACAACGAGTTTCCCTGTACAATATATGAGGCGAAGAAGTTGATCTGTCCAATGGGTTTGAAGATTGAAAAAATACATGCATGTACGAATGATTGTGTATTGTACCGTGGCGAGTACGAGGCCATGCATGTTTGTCCTAAATGCGGTGTTTCACGGTATAAACGCAAGGACCAGGACACTGACGATTGTGATGGAGGAAAAAAGGCAAGGCCTCCGGCTAAGGCGGTGTGGTATTTCCCGATAATACCGAGATTCAGACGGTTATTTGAGGACCTCCAGAAATTGTGGAGGGATGGCGTCCGGGTGTGGGATGCGTACGGCAAAGAGCAATTTAATTTGCGGGCCATGGTATTCTGCACCATAAATGATTTCCCCGCGTACGGGAATTTATCGGGTTACACTTGTAAAGGAGCAAAGGGGTGCCCCATCTGTGAAGATGACACGCAGGTGCTGAGGTTGAAAAATTGTAAAAAGAATGTTTTTATGGGGCACCGTTGGTTTCTTCCTATTAATCTCCCAAACCGTAAGAAGAAGAAGGTATTCAACGGGAAAATTGAGTTTGGAGTGGCACGTCGTCCGTTAGATGGGAAGAATGTCTTCATGCGGGTTAAAAACCTTGCTGTTGTTTTTGGAAAACGTGCCAAACCACCACCGAAAGATATTTGGAAAAAGAAGTCCATATTTTGGGAGCTACCATACTGGGAATATTTAGAAGTGAGACATTGCCTAGATGTCATGCATGTTGAAAAAAATGTCTGTGACAGTTTGATTGGCACATTATTGAACATTTCGGGGAAGACGAAAGACGGTCTTAAAGTTCGAGAAGACATGAAATTAATGGGAATACGACCCGAGCTTGCACCGCAGGATAAAGGGAAGCAAAAGGCATACCTCCCCCCCCGCAATGTGCACAATGTCGAAGATCGAGAAAACGAGCTTTTGTAAGTGCCTTCACAGTATTAAAGTCCCATCAGGGTATTCTTCGAATATTAAGAAGCTTGTGTCGATGAAGGACCTGAAATTGATTGGTCCGAAATCCCATGACTGTCATGTTTTAATGACACATATGATTCATGTTGCAATTCGGGGAATTTTACCGAAGCCCGTGCGGCAAACCATTACGAAGCTTTGTTTTTTCTTCAATGCAATTAATTCCAAAGTGATAGACTCGCTCAAATTGGACGCTTTGCAGAAGGAGGTCGTCGTTACCCTTTGCCATCTTGAGATGTATTTTCGGCCATCTTTTTTCGATGTTATGGTTCACCTTGTTGTTCATCTCGTGAGGGAAATTCAGATCTGTGGTCCCGCGTTCCTGCGGTATATGTATCCATTCGAGAGATTCATGGGTATTTTGAAAAGTTACGTAAGGAACCGAAGTCGTCCCGAAGGAAGCATTGTGGAGGGATATTCCACAGAAGAGGTAATTGAGTTTTGCACCAACTACATGACCGGTGTGGGTCCTATTGGCGTTCCAAAATCTCGATACGAGGGAAGGCTACAAGGAGTAGGGACAATAGGGTTGAAAACCATAGTTGCTGATAACGATAACCTGCGAAAGGCACATTTTATTGTACTGCAGCACATGGCTGATGTTGCTCCATATATAGATGAGCACATGACGATCCTTCGACAACAGAACTACACGAGAAGTCAGAAGTGGCTTACTGACGAGCATAACCGTTCTTTTATAGGATGGATGAAAGACAGAGTGAAATCACACCCCGAAATGTCCCCCGTAAATGAAACTGTTAGATTGCTGGGCGAAGGACCCCAAATGGTTGTTAGAACATTCCAAGGATACGAGATTAACGGATATACATTTTACACTAAATTACAGTGTGATAAGAGCACGATGCAAAATAGTGGGCTGACGTTGGTGGCGACGTCCCAAGAATTCAGTAGATCGGGGGATGCCCGGCCTGTAATAGCTTCAAAGTCTTATTACGGCGTTATTGAAGAAATTTGGGAGCTCGTTTACAATCCTCACCTTAGCATTCCCTTGTTTCGGTGCCAATGGGTCGAAGACCGGGGTGTTAAAGTTGATAACGACGGGTTCACCCTCGTTGATTTTGACAAAGTCGGGTATGTGGATGATCCGTTCATACTTGCCAAGCAAGCCACCCAAGTCTTTTATGTCACTGACCCGAGTGATGATAGGTGGAGTGTCGTCCTATCCGGAAAAAGAAGGATTGTTGGGGTAGAAAACATCACCGACGAAGAAGTGTACGACCAGTTCGAAGAGATACCTCAATTTTGTACCGATGTGCAAGCTGAGATAGCAACAATTGCAGAACAAGACGAAGCAAATTACATGAGATCTGACCACAATGAAGGATTATGGGAAGATGTTCAAACAGTGGAAAAAAAGAGAAAAAGGAAAAAAAAAATCCAATGTATAATATTTACTCCTTTTAAACTTGAAAATTTTAATATTTCTTATTTGGAAAAAAAAAATTCAATGCATAATATATATTTCTTTTATAATATTTCAGAGAGCCCAATGAAGCTAAAGACTCAAGGCCGGTTTATCTCTGGATATTTCTGTCTCATGGTAATGTTTTTATTTCGTTTCTAATATTTCTTTGTTGCATCAGGAGCAAGAACCAGATAGATTATTTTAGATATGTGGGCAGAGTGGTTTCAACAGTAATTTTTGTAAACTAGAAATATGGATTTGTATAATTTAGTGTAGGTTTTTTTGTATTAATTTTTGATATAATCTAGACATGAATTTTTGTATAATTTCTGATATAATTTAATTAGGACGTGAAATTTATATTTTATTTGTTTAAATAAAATACACCGTGTACAAATACAAATGGAGGAACACGGACATTTAATTAAACATCCGTGTACAAATACATTTATACGTTTCATAAAATGTCTGTGTAGAAATTCAAAGGGAGCTACATGGATATTTCATTACACATCCGTGTAGGAAGGTATTTTTTCCCCTAAAATTATTCTCAGAGAAAAAGTAATCGAAACGGGGGAGTGATTATTTGAATTCGTTTTCGTCTTTTCAGAATTAAAAAGATAAGGGAACTTCTCGAATTCCGTAAATAACATGTTCGAATTAAACGTTTTAACTTAAAATTGGACACGGACGTTTAACTAAAAATCCGTGTAAGAAAAGTTTTCTCCAGGGTCGTTTAATTTTCAAGAGTTTTTTCGCCTTCTAAGAAACGTACACGGGCGTTTAATTAATAATCCGTGTACAAAAGGTTTTCTACACGGATATTTAATTAAACGCCCGTGTAGAAATTGAAATATTAAAATTACATTATTTTTGAAAAAACTTTACTTGAGCAACAGGGACTAAATTGCATGTTATTTTGAAATATTTTTTTGTAAAAAATATTTTGAAATAATTACTTGAACAGAAGGTATTTTTTTTCCGAAAAATTATTCTATGGTTGTTTTATAAATTTGTAAACCCAGATAAGGTCATATCAAGTAAAGTGTTCATTTATGTTTTCAAATCAGATTATTTAGAGAGCATTAGGCATTCTATGATATTATTTAGACAGATTATTTAAGTTAATTTTAAATAATTTACTTTTTAGTGATTATCCATGAATTAATTATTTGTTGGTTGTTTTGTACTGCTAATTCATATCTATAACAGTATTTATTTAGATAGCATGAAGTATTTAACAAAATAGTTAAACGGAAAGAAAACAAAATGCTGATTAAATTAAGAACAAAAATATATTACATCAAAACAAAACGAAAAAAAAAGCTAACTTAATTAAACACTCCTTCACTGGCCTGGCTGGATTGCTCCTTGGCCTGACCCCCTCCTTTTAATCCAGGGTCTCTTTGGCCTGATCCAGGGATTGCCCCTCCTTTTGTAGGGCTTTGGTGGTGGGTGCTCCCTTGGGCTTCGTCGTGGCACATTTGAGGGCGGCCATGGCCATGTCCTCCTGTAGTTGGGAGGAGGCATTTCATAGCAGGGAGGGACTTCGGGAGCATCCTCGGGAATGACATAGCCGGGGGGCAATGGCCATGGCACATTTGCGTCTTCTTCCGGTGGCACCGAAGCGGCCATTTCTTCTTCCAAATTCTCAGAGAAAAGTAATCGAAAAGGGGAGTTTCTCAGATTATATTGAATTTTGAAGTCTTTCCGTCTTCTCGATAAAAAAGATAAGGCAACTTCTCGAATTCCGTGTACAAAAGGCTTTTGAAGGTCGTTTAATTTTGAATTTCATCTTATAAGAATCATACACGGTCGTTTAATTAAAAATACGTGTACAAAAGGATTTTAACACGGCCGTTTAATTTTGAAGAGTTGTTTCGCCCTATAAGCAACGTACACGGGCGTTTAATAAAAAATCCGTGTACAAAATGTTTTCTACACGGATATTTAATTAAACGCCCGTGTAGAAATTGAAATATTTATTTGATTTTATTATTAAGTTCTGCTAGCTACTCGAAGATATAAAATAATTTTCAAGCTAAATAAAACTGAAATCAGGTTCCTTTTTATTTTTGAAGTTTTCCATTTTGAAAATTATGGAATTTGAAAAATATGAAACTTTGGAATTTGAAAAAATTAATCTAGAAAACCATATGTAGGCGCGCATTTCATAATTTCGCGAAACCTAATTATACACGGGTATTTAATTAAGCGTGTAGCTCTCTTACGTTTCTACACGGGTGTTTATTTAAATGTCCGTGTATATTTAGTTTACGCGAAATAAAGTGCGCGCCTCGTCTCTGTCGCTCGATATCTTTTCAAAATCTCCTCGTCTCCCCTAAAACCTAAACCCCTTAGTCTCCTATCTCTTTCTGTGGTGCTGCCATAGTTCTCTCTCTCGGTGCTAGCTCGGTCTCCTCTGTCGCTCTCCTCTGAACTCGCCAATTGAATCTCTAAGCTCCTCTCGCGCGGTTGCTGTTCTGTCCTTGAAAGGCTCTCTCTCTCTCTCTCTCTCTCTCTCTAAGTTGCAATGCTCCCTGTATCTTGGTTAAATCAAAACCCTTATCTCTGATTGTATTTTGGTTAAGTGAAAAGTTTCCTCAACTGACCTATTCTGGTGACATGGACACCTAATTAATGTTACAGGGACTAAATTGCAAAACCAACACTATGATTGAACAAAGGACCCAACAACACATAAGTTAGACCTAAATTTTACATTTCATAGCATTTGTAATAATGTTTCTTTTTTGTAGAAAGAACCATGTCACAGCCAGGTGAGAATGTAGATATGATTTTGGAAACAGTGGAACCGCAGGTAGATATGATAGTGGAAGAAGAGGACCAGCAGTCTCAGACAGAAAAGAGGAAAAGAGGTCCGACAATGTGCACGAAGACCTCAGAGGCGAAGGATTTGCAAATCGAGTTCGACAAAACCGGATGTTCGAAGGGTCCACGTAGGGCAGAGTACACAAATTGGTGTAACAATTTGGTGAAGCAGAAGGCATCTATCTTGGTTGAGAGGTGGGACAAATTCGATGACGAAGATAAGAACGAATGGTGGAACATTGTGAAGGTAAAAAAAAAAAACTGTACATGCATTATATATTCAGTTTTCGTATTCTGTTTGTTATTTCTTTTTTTGTTGGATACAAGTTTTCTAGCATGTCTTAACCTTTGGTATATTTCTAGGGGTGTAGGTGATAATTCTTGCTTTGTAGGACTATATCCCAAATTCTATCATTTAGCAGTTACATATACAGAGAAAAATTCAAAACCAAATATATATTACCTGCTGAATGAAATTAATCAATGTAGCTAGTGTAGTGCACCATGCTTGAACTGGGTACCGCCACCAGGAAAGGTAAGGTAATCGCCAGACACCTTGACCCAATTCTGGTGCCCTACACTATTATCATGACAGATAACAAAATCAGCAAAGAAATATCACTAACAAACTCAGCTAAATACAACACATTATTTCACTTTGATTTGGTCATAAAGGTTAGATTGCATGTAGGTAGTGACATAGGTTGTGCCCCAAAGTTTCCTAATATACAGAAAACAATTTGGTAGAGCAAGTGAAACACAAATTATTTTCAAGCTACTTATTCCCCGTACTTTGGTTAAGTGCAAGTTATATATGTCTATACCTGACCTGAAAACTTGAATGAACTTACATGCAGTAATTTTGTTGTCAATCATGCAGGCTCATTGAAACATCCAGGATGACGACCCAAAGTCCGCGAAAAAGAAAAAGACTCTGAGGAAAATGAATGAAGCTTGGAAGCAATTCAAGAGCACGTTGAAGACGGTTTTCATGGAGGAAGGGAGAAATCCGGTAGGCTACTATAAATGGCTGAAACAAGAGGACTGGGAGGCGTTTCAAGCTTTGAAGTCCACAGAAGAGTTCAAGGTATATAAATTCAGCCAATTAACTTTGTCTCTGTTCTTTCTCGATATGTACTTATCTTCCTTAAACTAGCTAATTGATGTGCCTTGATGTGTGAAGGTAAAAAGTGACGAGGGCAGGAGGATCGCGAAATTGAACAAGTACCTGCACAAATTAGGGTCAGGTGGTTACGAGGGTAAGTCGGCCGAATGGGCTAAGGTACTGGACCAAAACAAAGATTCTGACTCACCTGTGGTTAGGATCCAAAATCCTAGGGCCCAATGCTGGCTCATGGGAAGATCTGAGGTAACCGCTGACGGGACGATAGTACTCCCAAGTGACGTGCAACCCGTGGCTCAGAAAATGGTAAGAGTCTTTGTGGTAACTTCGTGTACATTACTTTGTCTTTTGCTATAACTAATTTTTTTTTTAACAGTTGGATGTGGAGGAGGAGGTAAATTCGGGCTCCATGACTGTCGAAAGAGTGGATGATTCCTTGTCTGCAGCGCTCGGGACTAAAGAACACACGGGTCGAGTTAGGGGTGTCTCGGTCTACTGTGGCTGGAAGGATGTATACGATGGACCAAAACCAAAAAGAAGACCGCGTGCCAAAGTTAGCACGGAAGAGATGGAATCAAGGTTGGCGCAGGTACGCCAGGAGGTATGCGAGGAGTTCAGAACGGAGTACGATGGAAGGATTGCTGAATTCGAATCAAGGTGGATCAACCAAATTACATCTCTGACGCAGCAATCCGAGCAACAACCTCCCGTTTCGCCGGGATTTCGGCGAAGCAGTCAAGCATCCGGGACCGAAGTTCTGGGCGTGTTGGACAATCTACAGGTAATCACTACTTGTTCATAATCTACCCGTAATTGTGACTTGTTCATTAACTAATTTCTGATAATTATTAATTGCAGGAGGCCACATCATGCGACCTCGTCATGTGGCACGACAAAACTCCTTTGACCCTTGCTAAGGGTATTGTACATCCTCCAGCTGGTTCTCAGCTAAGGCCCAACCACCTCCCCGTAACGGTTGACATGATTGTGGTCGATTGGGCTGCCCGCATACCTCTTCCTGTCCCTACCGACGGCATGGTGGTGCTTGATGATGCCCGTAGACAGATCATCCAATGGCCCAAGTGTCAGATTATTTTGGATCAGGTAATCTCTAAATAAAACACGGATATCTTATGTTACGTTCAAATGATTATTTTGAAATACTTGAAAAAAGGTTCAAAATCTGATACAGACCCGAAGAGGCGTTGGAAACGCTGCGGACGAAGCTTTGTCACCGGTACGGCGAGGCTTGGAAGTAGTAGTCGGGGCTGATGCGCAAGAATCTCCTGCTGCGCCAGCGGCGGCACCAGCGGAAGCGCCAGCGGATGCGCCAGCGGATGCGCCAGCGGATGCGCCAGCGGATGCCCCAGTAGACCGTACGGGGCTCTCTGAAGAAGAGGTTAGCCGTTTGCCCGAGGATTTGCGGAATCTCCACGCCTGCCTGGTTAAGGCACCAGATTATATGGAGCACGTAATGTTCGATATCCCCCCCGAGGTTCTCCTACACAAAGGCAGGACGGTCGTGCTGCCTTTCAAAGATTTTCAAGGACTTTCTACATGCCTCATCAAGCGATAAATGGCTCGATGTGGGAGTCGTCACCGTTTTCCTATTGTTAGTGACCAAAAAATCATATATATCATGTGTATAGCTCTCAAATATATATTCTAATGTGAAATGATGATTTTTCAGGATGATACAACGAAAACAGTCTCTGAATTGTGGGAAAGATAAGGTGAACTCCTGTGCATTCTTGGACCCCGCTTTTACTAGTGGTACGATGGTGCAATATCAGGAGGAAGATACTGTCCGGTACATGTGTTCAGCGATGCATAAGGCTCTTTCGGAGAATAAGAAATTTCTTCTCGTGCCATACCACCAGAGGGGCCACTGGTGTTTGATTGTGATTGTGCCACTTGAGAATTTGGTTTTCCTCATGGATTCTTCACATCCCGGACCGGGCGTCACTCCTCAGGACTCCAAAATGATCTGCATTCCAATAAGAAAGTAAGCAATAGTAGTTCACTTGGTTTGATTTTTTCCCAATTACATATAACAAATTGTGGAATTGCTAATTACATTCACTCAATTTTGTAAGGGCTTTTCTGCAATATCTTAAAGATGGAGGAATGCAAAGCACGATTCCGAAGCATAAAAATAAGTTGTGTTTCAGGTGGCAGCCGGTGAGCACATGCACTATAATTTTTATAATTTCATATTTTTTGTCCAAAAATTAATTGTCATTCTAACATAGGCCGCTAAATGAAAATTTCAGTGCCCGCAACAGTTTCAGGGTTGGGAATGCGGTTATTACACGATGATTTTTATGTATCACTTTGTTGAACGCTTACAATTCGATTCGCCAAAATATCCGGTATGTAATTCATATGTTTGCCTTGACTTGTCCATATAATTAATGTTGATTTCCTCTAATATTTTATTCTACTAAATTTGTTTTATTAGTTGCATTGTTATAATTACAATATTTATTTTTATAAAGCAAAACAGAGATGCAGTTGTTATATTGTATTTTTCTAATAACCTACATATTTTGAATTTTTTGCAGTATAAATCGAACAAAAGGGCAGGGAATTACAGCAACGAAGATATAGATTATTTTAGATGTATGTGGGCAAAGTGGTTTCAAAATGAATTTTGTAAACCAGAATATGGATTTGTATAATTTAGTGTGCATGAATTTTTGATATATTTAGTGTACATGAATTTTGTTTAGGGGTTGTATTCTGATATATTGGAAATTCTTTGTTTGGAATTGATTTTTAATGGCTAGCAAACTGGAGGCTAGCCAAAACATAAAATAAAAATTGAAAAAAAAAATAACCATTCTACACGGATGTTTCACATAAGTCCGTGTGGAAAGCCAAATAAAGAGCAATAAAAATATAAGATAGGTACACGGCTGCTTATGTAATGATCCATGTAGAAATAGTTATTCTACACGGATATTTTGATAGACATCCGTGTAGGAAAATGATCGTACACGGGCTTTTAGTTCAATATCCGTGTATAGATCTCCACTAATGTACACGGTTGTTTATGTAGTGATCCGTGTAGCTCGGCTTTGGAGAGCGCCACTTGGCAAGGAATTGGACACGGTTAATTATGTACTGATCCGTGTAGCTCGGGTTTGGAGAACGCCACTTGGCAAGGAATTGACCACGGTTGTTTATGTAATGATCCGTGTAGCTCTCAGGAATTGCACACGGTTAAATATCCGTGTATAATTTATTCAGGGGATTATACACCCTCGCACTCCACACGGCAGGAAATCCGTGTAGCTCCCCTGTTTATGTCCGTGTACAATGACCATTTCTGTAGTAGTGCTGGTTCAATCTTCTGATCTCACATCCCAAGCACAAGCTCTCCTCCACTGGAAGTACACTCTCCAGACTCAACAGCAGCTCTCGTCTTGGAATATGCATGTTCATCCATGCAACTGGACCGGAATTACTTGCCACAATACCAACAAAACAAGGCAAGTCATCACTAAAATTTCTCTTTCCCAGAAGGGCCTTATTGGAAAATTAGATGCTCTTAATTTCTCTGCTCTTCCATCCATGAGAATATTTAATCTCGGTCATAATAAAATCAATGGAACAATTCCTCCATCAATGTGTCTCTTGTCAGAACTCACATGCCTTAATCTCAGTGATAATGTTCTCAGCGGTTTCATCCCGTCTAGCATTGGAAACTTGACAAACATAAACAGTTTGATTCTTTGGCGTAATAATTTCTTCGGACCGATCCCTCCTGAAATTGGTAAACTTGGACACTTGAAAAATTTAGACTTATCAGAAAACCTTCTAAGTGGAGAAATACCTACTAATTTAAAAAACATAACCAATCTTTCCTTTCTGAAACTTTGGGATAATAATCTCTCCGGATCGATACCTCCTGAAATCGGTAAACTTAGACATTTGATAGAATTAGAGCTATCAGGAAACATTCTAAGCGGAGGAATTCCTAGCGCCCTAGGAAACCTAATTAATATGACAACATTTTATGCTTGGAACAATAGTCTCTCTGGACCAATCCCTCCTGAAATAGGCAATCTTACACAGTTGACAGATTTAGATCTAGCAATAAACTTTCTTAGTGGGGAAATACCTACAAATTTAGAATATTTAACCAATCTTGTAAGGTTGAATCTTCATTATAATAATCTCTCCGGATCAATCCCTCCTGAAATTGGTAGACTTACACATGTGACAAGTTTAGATCTATCGAAAAACATTTTGAGTGGACAAATTCCCAGCGACCTAGGGAACCTAACTAATATGAGCACTTTTTATGCTTGGGAAAATAGGCTATCAGGACCAATCCCTGCTGAAATAGGTAAACTTACAAAGTTGATAGATTTAGAAATATCATATAACTTTCTTAGTGGAGAAATACCTGCTAATTTAGGAAACCTAACCAAGCTTGTAAGTCTGCATCTTGGTGGTAATAATCTCTCCGGAACCATCCCTCCTGAAATTGGTAAACTTAGACATTTGGCAGAGTTGATACTATCACACAACCTTTTGAGCGGTGATATACCTACTAATTTAGGGAACTTAACCAGTCTTGCCTATTTGCGTCTTTCGGATAATAATCTTTCCAGATCAATGCCTCCTGAAATTGGCAGACTTACATATTTGATAGAAATAGAACTACATAATAACTTTTTAAGTGGAGATATTCCTAGTGCTCTAGGAAACCTGAGTAAAATGAACGTCATTCATCTCTCATCAAATTTTCTATCGGGGGTAATACCAACAGAGCTCGGTTGTTTAAAAAGATTGTTTCATCTAAATTTAAGTCACAACAATTTCATTGGAAATGTACCAAAAGAGTTGGGAATGTTACATGCTTTAACATATCTTGATATATCGTCAAACAGTTTGACAAGTGTGCCAGAAGAACTTGGCAACTGTGTTAATCTTGAATTACTAAACCTCAGCAATAATAGGTTGACTGGAAAAATTCCTTCTCATTTTGGAAACTTAGAACACTTGCTGGACCTCCTAGATTTAAGCTCCAATTTTTTAAGCGGGGAAATACCAGTAACACTAGAGAAATTAATCATGCTACAAAATCTTAATCTATCTCACAACAACCTAAGCGGTCAGATTCCATCTTCATTGGGCAACTTGTTAAGCTTGTCAACCATGGATTTGTCATACAATCAACTAGAGGGTCCAGTGCCTAATAAAAAATTCTTTCAGAATGCCACAAAACAATGGTTCCTACACAACAAAAATCTTTGTGGCACTGTTCAAGGTTTGCCCCCATGTGATGGATTTGTTAAAGACAAGAATGCTTCAACTAGACTACGAATGGTTAAGTTGATTGCAACTCTAACTTGTTGTGCTGCATTACTAACATTTTTCTTACTCTGGCTACTTTACCTACTTTACTCAAAAAAGAGAAAAGAAAAACCAGGGCACATTGGCAATCCTAGTAGAGGAGAAATTTTTTCCGTGTGGAATTTTCATGGAAGAGATGCATATGAGGAGATAATAAGGGCCACCGAGAATTTTAATGAGAAATACTGCATTGGAAGTGGAGGCCATGCAAGAGTTTACAAAGCGATTTTAGAGCCAGATAACCTCACAGTAGCTGTAAAGAAAATCCAGTTAGTAGGCAGTGAAACTTCAGTAGATGTTGAAGCATTCCACAGAGAAATTAGCACTATAACCCAGATCCGACACCGCAACATTGTTAAATTATTCGGTTATTGTTCCTCACCTCAAAATAAATTTCTTGTATACAAGTATTATGAGAAGAGGGATTTAAATAATATTCTCAATAGTGAGGAAGCAATAGAATTGGATTGGGAAAAGAGAATCGTTATATTGAGAGATGTTGCATGTGGTCTCTCACATTTGCATCATGATTGCTATCCACCAATAGTACATAGGGATGTAACTTCTAGAAACATCTTGCTTGATTCTGAGTTTACAGCAAGTATCGCGGATTTTGGTACTGCTAAATTTCTCAAGCCAGAGTCTTCTAATTGGAGCATGCTTGCTGGAACCTGCGGTTACATAGCACCAGGTTCTGTATACTTAAAGACCCTATTGTCATACTTTAATTTCCATCATTATACTTGTATAAAAAATATAGTGGCAATAATTGCAATCTGAATTTTTTTTCTTTTGCAGAACTAGCTTATACCATGAGGATGACTAAAAAATGTGATATATATAGTTTTGGAGTAATCATGTTGGAACTGCTTATGGGAAAGCACCCTGGTGATATGATCAATCTGTCGGCTTCTAATGAAGATGAAATAATACTCCAAGATATCCTTGACATACGCATTGAACCACCAACTGGAGAAGTCAGCAATGAAATTCTCAAAATTATTCAGATTACTTATGAGTGCTTGAATAATAACCCTTCACTCCGTCCAACAATGCAAGAGGTGGTGAATAGTATCTAGAAGTGAATAGCCAACTGCTTCATAATTCCTAGTAGTACCTTCTATGTTTAAAGATTAGTTTATCGTTGGCAGTTAGAATTCAGTTTTAGAGAATGATGTTTTATTTCATATTTTATATTTGAAAGCTTTTATGCTTTATTAAAACTCACTTATTCTTATCTACGTATAGTGAGAAATGTTCATCCTGCTTATTATATTATTGATCTTCTATGTTATGTGAGATTACCATGAAATATTCACTGTGCAGTACTGATATTTAATTGCAACTTATAGGATATGAATAATTTCTTTTTCACAGATCATCAAATATGATGAATATACTAATAAAACAGGCAGTGAATAGATTTAATTATCTGCTAAAAAAAAAATACAAACTTATCGACTAAGACTGTGGTAATTAGTATGTAGAAAATCATATTTGATTATTACTAATCATTCAATTGACCATTTATTTTTTGTAATGTCGTGAGTTGATTTTTTCAAACATTTTCTATTGTATTATTTAAAAAAGTAATAGATATATTTTTAATTTACAAGATGGACAACTAAATACATTTTTGCAATATTTTGTGGTATTATGCATTTTTATAGAATATTACTGATTGCTTTTTTTTCAATAAAATTAAGTTTTAATGGATATGTATATAAAATAATTTTTCCTTATTGATACATTGTTAGACATGTTTTGTCTAAAATTACATATTTGTGTTTGTTAATATTTCATTTTCTCCGCTGGTGGGCCGCATTTATTACACCAACTGCTGCAGTTATCAAAGATGACAGCTAGGTAACACATACACAATAGTCTAGCTAGTTCCATTTTGCATAAAAAGAATCTAGTTTCATTTTTCCAGCTCTAAGGATTGATAGTGCAATTGTACTTGCAGTAAAAGATATACAAATAATTTTTATTATTCGTTCAATAAGTACTATAAAGATATACAAATATACATGTATCTAGTAATGAGATTTGTCAGCTTAGAAAGAAAGTACTAATTTATCAGCAAATATTATATATAGATAAGAGCTATTTTGTATTTATTATTTTTGTGATAATAATAATTTGAAAATCATATGGCAACCGAGCTAATTTTCGAAACATTTTTTATATTATTATTATTTAGATAATTAAGTAATTGAAATTTTAAAATAACAACATCAAAAACCATATACATATTTGTTATGTTTATGATATTATGTATATGTTAAAGTTTAGTTGAGTATATTGTTGATTGCTATTTTCAATATATGGAGTTTGATAATTTATCTGTTAGTTGTGAATATATATATATATATATATATAACTATATAGGAATATGCATATTTAAGTCATAAATAAGAAAATATCTAGGAAAAATCTTTTCCTCAGTTCTTTGTTTTCTTGTATCCGTTCATACTCAGTCTTTTTTAAATATAAAAGTTGGTGTTTTAAAAATTTCAAATAATAGTCAATTGCATTTGACAAGATAAATCTAACGAAGAAGGAAAATTAAGGTACAATTGCGGCCTAAAAGCTGTGTACAGCATTAAAGCCCAAAATGGTCAGATTCTGAGATCATGAAAAAAGCCCATGTAAGAACTTCTCTCCCAAATTTGGTTAACCATGCATGCTGTAGGCCCATAGCCCGTAGACCATTATTCGTTCGGGATCCTAGCAAACCCAAACTTATCCTCCTGGCCTTGAATGTTACGTTAATGATGATTGAAGCATCCCACTTCTACAACATTAGTCTACCTCTTTTGTCAGTCCACTGGACTTGTCTGTACGTGTCGATTTATTCAAAGTCTTCTTATTGAACGAAGTCTTCCATTATTTTTCTAAATTTCTGACCGAAGTCTTCCATGAAAATGAAATTCTTCTTATTTCCCACCAAACCCAACATTATCCTGTCGGCCATTACTGAAAAGTTAATGATGATTGAATGTACATGGAGCATGGTTAATTCATAGACGACAGGTATGTAACACCACTCTACTATTTATTTTATATCAATGTCTCTATCATAAAATAGGAACTTTGGAAATCCGGGCACAATTTTTCAATTAAGCATTTCTTTTGGAATTTCCAATTTTGAATCGCCATGCATTGGTCTTTAGGAAATTCCGGTCATATTTTATTTTATTTTCAAACAATTTTGCAAATATTTCAGGAATATCATTCACTAATAATTTGCAAATTACCTTTTGGTTTGAAAATAATTCTTCCTGAATTTTAAAAAATAATTATTTATGCAAATAATTTCACTTCTAATTTGAAATATAATGTCTTATTAAAAATAATTATATCAGAATTTATTTAAAGAAAAAAATGTAGTTTAATAACCCTACATGTTTATCTAATTTTTTATTTATATGTGCACGCTAATATTCGATAACAAAATATCTCGATGGATAGGACCAACCAGATTTTCGTATGTCAAGATCTTTTTTGATCCGCGCTGTCCTTACGAGTCAACTTAATCCTACTTGTATTATTCAATATTTATTTATATGTGTTCGTTAATATTTGATAACAAAATGCCTGATGGACAACTCCGAACGTGTTGCCCTCCGATCCCGAATGTAGGGTTCTTAATTTCTTATTTCCCTCCGATCCCAACCTTATCCAGCTGGCAGGAACTGTTATGTTATTGATCATTGAATGTTCATGGAGCATGGTTAATTCATAGACGACAGGTAGGTAACACAAGCCTATTCAGAAAATATGTTGCATTCAATTCTAACCAAGGACGTCTATTGACTCTTTTATCTACAGAACTGACAAGTCACACCACTGAGCTTATAAAAGGGCCAGCTCTCATGCATTTTAGCTATAACTTGAGCACTTAGCATTAATTTTTACCACAATGAGGGGCATTCTGTTGTTCCTTACACTACTCTTTCTACTCCCTCTTGTACAATCTTCTCTCACATCTCAAGCACAAGCTCTTCTTCATTGGAAATCAACTCTCGAGACTCAGCAGCCGCTTTCATCTTGGAATCACTTGCCGCGACACTAACAAAAGAAGGCAAGTTATCACTAAAATTCATGTTGCCCACAAGGGTCTAGTGGGAAAATTAGATGCTCTTAATTATCTCTGCTCTTCCATCCATCAGAATGTTTAATATCAGTCATAATAAACTCAGTGGAGCAATTCCTCCATCAATATGTCTCTTCTCAAAACTCACATATCTTGGTCTCCAAGATAATGTTCTCAGCGGTTTGATTCCGCCAAGCATTGGAAACTTGACAAATATAAATTTTTTGTATCTTTGGGGTAATAATCTATCCGGATCGATCCCTCCTGAAATTGGTGAACTTGAGGATTTGACAGATTTAGAACTATCAGAAAACTATCTGAGTGGACCAATACCTACTAATTTAGCAAACCTAACAAATCTTGTCATTCTGAATCTTTCGGATAATAATCTCTCTGGACCAATCCCTCATGAAATAGGTGAACTTACACATTTGACAGATTTAGAACTATTAGGAAACTATCTGAGTGGACCAATACCTACTAATTTAGCAAATCTAACAAATCTTGTCACTCTGCTACTTTGGGGTAATAATCTCTCCGGACCAATCCCACCTGAAATAGGTGAACTTCCACATTTGACAGATTTAGAACTATCCGTCAACTATCTGAGTGGACCAATACCTACTAATTTACCAAACCTAACCAATCTTGTCTATTTGTTTCTTACGAATAATATTCTCTTCGGACCAATCCCTCCTGAAATAGGTGAACTTACACATTTGACAGATTTAGAACTATCAGGCAACTATCTGAGTGGACCAATACCTACTAATTTAGCAAACCTAACCAATCTTGTCTATTTGGTTCTTTCGGATAATAATCTCTCCAGATCAATACCTCCTGAAATTGGCAGACTTACATATTTGATGGAAATACAACTATATAATAACTTTTTAAGTGGAGAAATTCCTAGTGCTCTAGGAAACCTGAGTAATATGAACATCGTTCATCTCTATTCAAATTCTCTATCGGGGGTAATACCGGTAGAGCTCGGTAGTTTAAAAAGATTGATTGAACTGAATTTAAGTCTCAACAATTTCATTGGAAATGTACCAAAAGAGTTGGGAATGTTACATGCTTTAACATATCTTGATATATCATCAAATAGCCTGACAAGTGTGCCAGATGAACTAGGCAATTGTGTTAATCTTGAATTATTAAACCTCAGTGGTAATAGGTTGAGACGAAAAATTCCAGCTCATTTTGGAAACTTAGTACACTTACTGGACCTACTAGATTTAAGCTCAAATTTTTTAACCGGGGAAATACCAACAACACTAGCACACTTAATCATGTTACAAAATCTTAACCTATCTCACAACAATCTAACCGGACAGATTCCATCTTCTTTGGGCGACATGTTAAGCATATCAATGATGGATTTTTCGTACAATCAATTGGAGGGTCCAGTGCCTGATAAAAAGGTTTTTCAGAAAGCCCAAAAACAATGGTTTATACACAACACAAATCTTTGTGGCACTGTCCAAGGTTTGCCCTCGTGTGATGTGTTTGTTAAACATAAGAATGGCACAACTAGACTACGAAAAGTTACGTTGATTGCATCTTTAACTTGCGGAGGTGCGTTACTGACCTTGTTCTTACTCTGGCAACTTCACCTCCTATACTCAAAAAAGAGAAATGCAAAATCAGGGCGCACTGGCAATCCGAGTCAAGGAGACATTTTTTCCGTGTGGAATTTTGATGGGAGAGATGCATATGAGGAGATTATAAGGGCCACTGAGAATTTTGATGAGAAATACTGCATTGGAAGTGGAGGCCATTCAAGAGTTTACAAAGCAATTTTAGAGCCAGACAACCTCACAGTAGCTGTAAAGAAAATCTTATTAGCAGGCGGAGAAACCTCATTAGATGTTGAAGCATTCCATAGAGAAATTCACACTATAACCCAGATTCGACACCGCAACATTGCTAAATTATTTGGTTATTGTTCCTCACCACAAAATAAATTTCTTGTATACAAGTATTATGAAAAGAGAGATTTGTATAATATTCTCAATAGTGAGGAAGCAATAGAACTGGGTTGGGAAAAGAGAAAGGTTATATTGAGAGATGTTGCATGTGCTCTCTCATATTTGCATCACGATTGCTATCCACCAATTGTACATCGGGATGTAACTTCTAGAAACATCTTGCTCGATTCTGAGTTTACAGCAAGTATCTCAGATTTTGGTACTGCTAAATTTCTCAAGCCAGAGTCTTCTAATTGGAGCATGCTTGCTGGAACCTACGGTTACATGGCACCAGGTTATGTATACTTAAACACCCTATTATCATATTTTAATTTCGATCACTATACTTGTATAAAAAATATAGTGGCAATAATTGCAATTTGAATTTTTTTTCCTGTTGCAGAACTAGCTTATACCATGAGGATGACAGAAAAATGTGACGTATATAGTTTCGGAGTAATCATGTTGGAACTGCTTATGGGAAAGCACCCTGGTGACATGATCAATCTGTCGGCTTCTAATGAAAATGAAATCATACTCCAAGATATCCTTGACCAACGTATTGAACCACCAACTGGAGAAGTCATCAATGAAATTCTCAAAATGATTCAGATTGCTTATGAGTGCTTGAATAATAACCCTTCACTCCGTCCAACAATGCAAGAGGTGGTGAATAGTATCTAGAAGTGAATAGTGCGCCAACTGATTCATATTTCTAGTAGTACCTTCTATGTTTAAATATTAGTTTGTCCTTGATAGTTAGAATTCAGTTTTAGAGAATGATGCTTTCTTTCATATTTTATATTTGAAAGATTTTATTGTTTCTTAATATTCACTTATTCTTATGGATGTACGGTGAGAAATGTTCATCATGCTTGTAATATTATTGTAATATCTTCTATTTTATGTGAGATTACCATGAAATATTCATCGTGCAGTAATGATATTTAATTGCAACCTATAGAATACTAATAATTTCTTTTTCAGAGATGATCAAATATGATGAATATACTCATAAAACAAGCAGTAAATAGATTTAATTATCTGCTCAGAAAAAGTACAAACTTATCGACTAACACTGTGGTAATTAGTATGTGGAAAATCATATTTGATAATTATTAATCATTCAATTGACCATATATTTATTTGTAATGTCGTGAGTTATTTTTTTCAAATATTCTGTATTTTATTATTTAAAAAAGTAACAGATATATTTTTAATTTACAAGATGGACAACTATATACATTTTTGCAAAATTTTGTTGCATTATGCATGCATTTTTGTACAATATTATTGTTTACTATTTTTCAATATAAATCAACATACTTTGATTGAGATGTCAGTAGTAATATGGAATGTACTGCGGATTAGACTGGGTTTCCATTAGATGTTATTTCACAAAGTGCGATATTAATAGGCCCGTGTAATCCGGCCCAATAGCCCATTTATCTTAACCGTCCCATCGTTGCTCAAAGTATCCAGCAATTTATATCTCTCGCTTACCAGCAATTTATTAGGATCGTCTAATCGAATTTAAAGGCTGTGGCCTAAATGTAGTTGTTAACTTGGGTTGGGCTTTTGACTTTTCAGGGAGCAGTTGTATGAAGATATTTGATTATTTATGTGTAACTTTTTTCTACGTAAGTCTTCAAATGTAGAATTGAATTTCTTATAATACTTGTGTTTATCAGATTGGAGCTTAATGTTGTTGTATTAATTAATTAGCTGTACTAGTTATGTTAGTACTCTCATGCTGCTAATTATCTTATTTCTTAAGCATATGCAGTAAGAAATTTATTATTTTTCTTGTCATAGTTTTTAATTCTGTCATATACTAATTGTAGGCATGGTTTTTAATTTTGTCATATTTTTCTTGTCAACTCGGTATCGGCCGTGTCCGGTCCGAGTTTCACCCGAGTCTCGCATCCATGCGATTTTTTGAGCAAAACCCGGATGAACAGTGTTTGACTCGGCCGAGTCAACCCGAGTCTGATAGAGTCTGGCCGAGTCAACAATATTTTCAATTTTTTGTTTCTATTTTTTCAATTATCTTTATATATTTCCTTTTCTTTTTACTATTTTTTTAACTCTGTAGGACCCTTTCAAACTCCTACCCCCGTTCTTGGTACCAATTAATTATATATGCAGATTCACCCTTTCAACCCACGTCACTGAGGACCTGATTTATAATGTCAATAAGATCTAGAAAAATATTTTAGTATTTATCTGTTTTTTAAATTGATAGGTTTTTTTTTTTTTGCATCAAATTAACTTAATGATGTGAAAAAAAGAAAGATAAATTACCAACTAATTTTTTTATTGAAAACTAATTCTCGAAATTGTACCAAATTCAATACAAAAATTATTAAAATCATAGAGAAGACAACTACAATTAATTTTCAAATTATGATAAATATTTTACCAGTTGTAACGTTTATCAAATAAGTTTAGCGTAAATATATATATATATCTTTTCATTTTAAACACTGCTCACAAAAAAAAAATTACCGCTCAAAATAGCTTCTAGCAATAAAAAGTGTATTTTATTTGTAATGCTTGTATTACATTATATAATTAGTGGATTATTTGAGTGTAATATTTTGTCTTAACGTAGTTTTTCTACAAATTATTTTTTTACCAATTTTTTCCTACTTTTTGGCTACAAAACAAGCTTCGGCCAAAAAAATCCGAGTTACCGAGTCAACTCGGCCGATTCTGGTCGATTCACCCGATTCCGATTCCACCGTCAAGAACCCGATTCCGATTCCGATTCCGATTCCGAGTTTCATAACCATTATTGAATTTTACTTGGAGTCATTAGTAGTATTAATTTTTTTTTACCTATGCCTTAGAACATGTGCTAGTTTTCTTGAGCTAGATTTTGACAACCAGAGTCGGAGCTAGACTTTCGATTTGAGGCAAGATATTTCACTCTAAATTATATAGAAAATCACATATAAATACAAAAAAATTAAATAAAAATAGGGGTCAATTGACCCACATTGCTTATATTTAGGTGTGCCATTGCTGACAACTGTAACGGAAGTTCTCGCACTCAAATTTGATGTGGTCAATGCAATCTGGTGAGAACAATTGCTTGAGTTGCTCCGCCTTAGCCAACATATTTTGATTGAGATGTCAGTTGTAGTTCTTTGCATGGTGCATCTAGCGAGCACCTCTGAGAAAACCCACTGTTTGGGGGTTGTATTCAAGTTTTAGGTGAAACAGGCTTGTCTAGACTGATGAGAATATGTACACTTTCTAACTAGAGGAATAGAAACTTGTTCCTCCTTTTCTTTTCTATTTTTCATTATCAGTATTTTCTTTCTTTGAATTGGCCAGCTATTCTACATTTTATGATCGTTTAAAAAATGCATCAATATAAAAAATATATAGATCCTATTTTGCAATTCATATTTTTTTGTGTGTGTAAAATCCACATACTATGAAGAAATAAAAATAGTATGTATATAATCATTCTTTGGACCCATTTGATTATTATCCATATTGAAAATAATAAAGGAGTTCAATTTCAGGGAAAAAGCACGATATAGACCTCGCCGTTGGATCTATATTCAAAAGGTTAGAACAGTCCAAAATTCATAGTGAAAAAATCAGGTTTAAGTAGCCAACCGCACGGTACACACCAGAATAGAATCACACATTCAAATAATTAAGCGTACAGCTTTTGTGGGTTCTTTAATAAAAATCACCAATAGGTTAATTAGTTCGTTCCAAATCACAATCTTTCATATATTACACTTAAGAACTGTGTTGATACATTCTTCTAGTAACAATTTGTAAACTGAATATTGTTGGTTCTTCAGTAGGGCACTGTGCAATTTACATGCGCTTAACTGAATATTGTCTAATTCTCTTTATTTAATTATATTACTAATTATTAATAAGAAACAAAATTGGTAAATTGTCTGTTTTGCTCCTCTAGTTTTATAATTTAGCTTGCTTTTGTCCATTAGTCACATGGATATACATATTTTAAGAACATATGAGAATTTCTCAAAATTATTCTCACAGTACAATCGGACATTCATTTGAACATATTCCCATAAACATTCCCATTCATACCTATGGGCCGGTGTTTCTGAAAATTAATATGTTGGTTCTTGTACACATAAAATTTCATCCCAACAATACCGTAGCAACCGAATAGGTCCTAATAGTACTAACTTGCAATTAACAGGTTGCGAATTTTGGATATGATCAATAAATAATATATATATATATTTTTAATGTATCAAACCCAACCCGATTTGTGGTCATTTTGTATTTGAGGTGACCTGAGGAGTCATAGGTCAACTTAGCCCTAATTAATTATTAGAAATTTACAAAGTCGTTGATAATATCAAACCACATCATCTTTTAACAATAAGTACAATATTTTGGATCGAGTGTTTCGACTTTGAAAATCGCAAAACCGAATTGTTGTAAGATGTTGTAACTTACAAATGTTGTAAGTGGATCTCTCCTCATATTTGTATTAGATAATATTTTATGTATTGGCAAACAACATTTACAACACGTTACTAACCATAGTTCCTTTTAATCAATTTGAGGCTAAAATCGATTATTTTATTGAATTTCCACCGGCCAACTATTATTTTATTGAATGTCGACGACCACCGGCTCAAATAAACTTGAATATCCCATGAAAGAATAGACGAAAATCGATTATTGTATTGATCGGCAAGAGGTAGTGCCAGGGTCATGGTTTAATTTCTCCGCTGGTGGGCTCAAGGCTGCAATTAGTCCACCGGCCAACGTTTTAAATTGTATGAGGTTCATGCCGCCCTGTAATCACTATTACATTATTGAATATTGAATGCACTTGGAACATGGTTAATTCAGACACGACAGATAGGTAGCACAAAAAATATAAGTCTACCTCTTTTGACATACCAAGTTCCTGTTCGTGTATTATGTTGCATTCAATCCTAACCAAGTAAACAATTGGCTGTCCACTGGAAATTTATTTATTTATTCTTGCCTAAACTTTGTGATTTTTACATTGAGTCAGCGAACCATCTGTTCTTGATGAACGGTTAAGATTATTAGAGGCAATCCAATGTCATTAAAAATAGCCTGTAAATCAGTGACATCATGATGTCGTCCATTTCGCCTACCCATAGTTGCGAAGCATCAATTAATGCAATTATACTTGTAATAAAATTGGACAGGGACTTGAAAATTGTATATAGGAAACGAATAACTTTTCTTTTTCTTAATTCATAAAATATGATGAATATACTAATAAAGCTAGCAGTAATAAGATTTAGTTATGTGCTAAGAAATTATACTAACTTGTATAGCCCCAGTACAGAACCTTTTACTTGGATTCCTAATTACATATATACCTTTTATATAATTCTACGGAGCTAAAATTAATTTCATAAGGGTTATATATATTGAGCAACATAACAACAGAAAAATTGCGGAATTTCTCTCAGGCACATGATGAAGCACCTCGTAAGTGAGACTAGGGCTCCACATGTCCTGGCAACAGCACAGATCATGGAAGCTGGTGATAGGTGGCGCACCTGGTCTATTGCTGATGTATCAAAAGCATTAAGTCTGCTCATGCTGCATTGATAGCCAAACTAAATCTTTTGGAATTACCAATTTTGAATCGCCATGCATTTACCATTTATTTGGTGGGATAGGCGGTGATAGAATGAAAGGCTGGTAAGAACTGGATAAGTAAGCAGCGTGTCGCTGACTTTTGGTATTTAGGGGATTATACTGTTTTGTGGTTTTTTTTTTGTTTCTTTGCTAAGAACAGTAGTTTGTATTTTCAAAAATGAATTCATCAATTTTGAGGAATTTAGTGTAATACAAAATTGGTATTAACATTTTTTTACTTTTTTAGATCATGTCAGATGAAAAGTTATTTGTTTATTTTTGCTTAACTGGGTAATTTCAAAATTGACGAGTCACTGAATCATCAGATCATAATTAACGGTTAAGATTATCAGAGGTCATCCAATGTCATTGAAGATAGCCTATAATTCAGTGACCTCAGGACGTCGTAAAAAAAGACTCGTAGCTGCCAAGAAATAATCAGTGCAATTATACAGCAATGAAAGCGGACATGGACTTGACAATTACCTAGCTATAGGATATGAATAATTTTTTTTCTCAGTTCATCAAATATGATGAATATACTAATTAAGCAGGCAGTAATATGATTTGATTATCTGCTAAGAAAAAATACTAACTTTTATGTATGTATAAGAACAATTTTGTGCTTATTATTCTTATAGTAATTTAAAAGTACAAAATCGTATTTGATAATTATGAATCATTCTTTTAACCAAGATAATTTTTGACCGAACACTTCCATGAAATACATTCATTCATTTAATAACTTTTTGACCGAAGTCTTTCATTTATTCATTTAATAACATTCCTATACTTTTTGACCGAAGATAATTGTGAATCATTCATTCATTTAATAACTTTTTGACCGAAGTCTTTCATTCATTTAACCAAGTACAAAAATACTAACTTTTTGACCGAAGTCTTCCATGAAAATGAAAGGCTTCTTATTTTCCCACCAACCCAACATTATTCTGTAGGTCATGACAGTTACGTTAATGATGATTGAATGTACATGGAGCATGGTTAATTGATAGACGACAGGTATGTAACACCACTCTGCTATTTTTTTTATATCCATGTCTCTATCATAAAATAGGAACTTTGGAAATCCGGGCACAATTTTTCAATTAAGCATTTCTTTTTGGAATTTCCAATTTTGAATCGCCATGCATTGGTCTTTTGGAATTTCCGGTCATTTTTTTATTTTATTTTCAAACAATTTTTATTTCACTTCTAATTTGAAATATAATGTCTTATTAAAAATAATTATATCAGAATTTATTTAAAGAAAATAATGTCGTTCAATAACCCTACATGTTTATCTAAATTTTTATTTATATGTGCTCGCTAATATTCGATAACAAAATATCTCGATGGATAGGACTAATAATATTAATATTTTTGGAATGTATAGGACCAACCTGATTTGTAGTATGTCAAGATCTTTTTTGATCCGCGCTGTCCTTACGAGTCAACATAATCCTACTTGTTTTATCTCCACTGTCAATGACACCGCGAATGAAGGGTTCTTAATTTCTTATTTCCCTCCCATCCCAACCTTATCCAGCTGGCAGGAACTGTTATGTTATTCATCATTCAATGTACATGGAGCATGGTTAATACACAAGCCTATTCATAAAATATATTGCATTCAATTCTAACCAAGTTCAGTAAATCGGGTTTCTAACAGGCAGCCAAGAACGTTTGTTGACTCTTTTATCTACAGAACAGACAAGTCACACCACTGAGATTATAAAAGGGCCAGCTCTGATGCATTTTAGCGATAACCTGAGCACTTAGCATTAATTTTTAGCACAATGAGGGGCATTTTGTTGTTCCTTACACTACTCTTTCTACTCCCACTTGTACAATCTTCTCTCACATCTCAAGCACAAGCTCTTCTTCATTGGAAATCAACTCTCCAGACTCAACAACCACTTTCATCTTGGAATCTGCATGTCCACCCGTGCAACTGGACTGGAATCACTTGCCGCGACACTTACGAAAGAAGGCAAGTTATCACTAAAATTCATGTTTCCAACAAGGGTCTAGTTGGAAAATTAGATGCTCTAAATTTCTCTGCTCTTCCATCTACCAGAATTTTTAATATCAGTCATAATAAACTCAGTGGAGTAATTCCTCCATCAATATGTCTCTTCTCAAAACTCACAGTTCTTGACCTCCAAGATAATGTTCTCAGCGGTTTGATTCCGCCAAACATTGGAAACTTAACCAATCTTGTCACTCTGTATCTTCGGGGTAATAATCTCTCTGGACCAATCCCTCATGAAATAGGTGAACTTACACATTTGACAATTTTAGATCTAGAAGGAAACTATCTGAGTGGACCCATACCTACTAAATTAGCAAACCTAACCAATCTTGTGAAACTTCTACTTTCGGTTAATAATCTCTCCGGACCAATCCCTCCTGAAATAGGTGAACTTCCACATTTGACAGATTTAGAACTATCATGGAACTATCTGAGTGGACCAATACCTACTAATTTAGCAAACCTAACCAATCTTGTCTATTTGTATCTTACGAATAATATTCTCTCCGGACCAATCCCTCCTGACATAGGTGAACTTCCACATTTGAGAGATTTAGAACTATCAGGCAACTATCTGAGTGGACCAATACCTACTAATTTAGCAAACCTATCTAATCTTTTCCATTTGCTTATTGCGGATAATACTCTCTCCAGATCAATACCTCCTGAAATTGGCAGACTTACATATTTGATGGAAATACAACTATATGATAACTTTTTAATTGGAGAAATTCCTAGTGCTCTAGGGAACCTGAGTAATATGAACATCGTTCTTCTCCAAACAAATTCTCTATCAGGGGTAATACCGGCAGAGCTCGGTAGTTTAAAAAGATTGTTTGAACTAAATTTAAGTCGCAACAATTTCATTGGAAATGTACCAAAAGAGTTGGGAATGTTACATGCGTTAACATATCTTGATATATCGTCAAATAGCCTGACAAGTGTGCCAGAAGAACTAGGCAATTGTGTTAATCTTGAATTATTAAACCTCAGCAGTAATAGGTTGACAGGAAAAATTCCAGCTCATTTTGGAAACTTAGTACACTTACTGGACCTCCTTGATTTAAGCTCTAATTTTTTAACCGGGGAAATACCAATAACACTAGCGCACTTAACCATGTTACAGAATCTTAATCTATCTCACAACAATCTAACCGGACCAATTCCGTCTTCCTTGGGGGACATGTTAAGCATATCAATGATGGATTTTTCGTACAATCAACTAGAGGGTCCAGTGCCTGATAAAAAGGTTTTTCAGAAAGCCCAAAAACAATGGTTTATACACAACACAAATCTTTGTGGCACTGTCCAAGGTTTGCCCTCGTGTGATGTATTTGTTAAACATAAGAATGGCACAACTAGACAACAAAAGGTTACGTTGATTGCATCTTTAACTTGCGGAGGTGCATTACTGACCTTGTTCTTACTCTGGCAACTTCACCTCCTATACTCAAAAAAGAGAAATGCAAAATCTGGGCGCATTGGCAATCCGAGTCAAGGAGAAATTTTTTCCGTATGGAATTTTGATGGGAGAGATGCATATAAGGAGATTATAAGGGCCACTGAGAATTTTGATGAGAAATACTACATTGGAAGTGGAGGCCATTCAAGAGTTTACAAAGCAATTTTAGAGCCAGACTACCTCATAGTAGTTGTAAAGAAAATCTTGTTAGCAGGCGGAGAAACCTCATTAGATGTTGAAGCATTCCACAGAGAAATTCACACCATAACCCAGATTCGACATCGCAACATTGCTAAATTATTTGGTTATTGTTCCTCACCACAAAATAAATTTCTTGTATACAAGTATTATGAAAAGAGAGATTTGTATAATATTCTCAATAGTGAGGAAGCAATAGAACTGGGTTGGGAAAAGAGAGAGGTTATATTGAGAGATGTTGCATGTGCTCTCTCACATTTGCACCATGATTGTTATCCACCAATTGTACATAGGGATGTAACTTCCAAAAACATCTTGCTCGATTCTGAGTTTACAGCAAGTATCTCAGATTTTGGTATCGCTAAATTTCTCAAGCCAGAGTCTTCTAATTGGAGCATGCTTGCTGGAACCTACGGTTACATGGCACCAGGTTCTGTATACTTAAACACGCTATTATCATATTTTAATTTTCATCACTATACAAGTATAAAAAAATATAGTGGTAATAATTGCAATCTGAATTTTTTTTCTTTTGCAGAACTAGCTTATACCATGAGGATGACTGAAAAATGTGACGTATATAGTTTCGGAGTAATCATGTTGGAACTGCTTATGGGAAAGCACCCTGGTGACATGATCAATCTGTCGGCTTCTAATGAAGATGAAATCATACTCCAAGATATCC
The DNA here is from genome assembly GCA_025461125.1 of Carex kokanica. Taxonomy (NCBI): domain Eukaryota; kingdom Viridiplantae; phylum Streptophyta; class Magnoliopsida; order Poales; family Cyperaceae; genus Carex; species Carex kokanica. The sequence goes on along the minus strand of JAJGRX010000289.1, from coordinate 29,123 downwards.
TTGACCAACGCATTGAACCACCAACTGGAGAAGTCATCAATGAAATTCTCAAAATGATTCAGATTGCTTATGAGTGCTTGAATAATAACCCTTCACTTCGTCCAACAATGCAAGAGGTGGTGAATAGTATCTAGAAGTGAATACCCAACTGCTTCATAAATTCTGGTAGTAATTCAATGTTTGAAGATTAGTTTGCTGTTGGCTGTTAGAATTAAGTTTTAGAGCATGATGATTTATTTCATATTTTGTATTTGTAAGTTTTTATGCTTTGTTAAAATTAAGTTATTCTATGTATGTGTTGTGAGAAACATTCATTGTGCATATAATATTATTGTAATATCTGTTCAGTGCGATTACCATTATTATTCACAATTTCTCTTCTACAAATAGCTCTTTTTGTAGTATATTTAGTGCCATCTCCATAATAACTGGTCACTTAGTATATAAAAAAAGGCAAATATGACGCTTTGCTTTTGTGTGCACCAGATGCCGCATTGCTTAATCTATGTTCTATAATTGTGTACCAGATGGTTACCAAACACTACTTTGATTTTTAATGAAATCGGCGGAGTTTCCCCTGTTTAATAAAAAAAAAATATAGCTACCAATTACCTATAATTTATATAAAAATTGTAATTATTTTTGAATTTGTATTATTAATTGCCTGTATCCTTAGCAAAGTAAAAATGAAATTTGAATGAGACTAGCGTCTTAACAAATATAGATAAGTTAGTAATAAAATTAATTTTTAATGGATATGTATATAAAAACATTTCTCCTCATTGATAAATTGTTATACAATATTTATCATTGTCAGTCTTTTCAGTACCGGACTAATGATGGCATAATTCTGTACCATTTTTATTAATTGACGTCCGAAACCCACACATTTACAGTACTTGCAATTATGTTTATTTATTGTATAGGATCAATAATGTAGTAACAGTTTATTATGTTTATTTAATGTATCTGACCCAACCCGATTAGTAGTCTGTCAAGATAATTCTTTTTAAGTCTCAGTTGACCTACCGAGTCATAGGTCAACTTAAAACAACTTGTATTGTCTAAATATTTATTTATATGTGTTTGTTAATATTTCGCTTTCTCCACAGGCGGGCTTCAATTATTGCACCAACTACTGAACTACTGCAGTTATTACGTTATTGATGATTGAACGTACAAGGAGCACCACAGCTCGGTAACACATACTGTTGAAAACACACTTGGGAGCTGAAGATTGGGAAATCAAACAAGATATGTTAGGATCCATATCAATTCAAAGAAAGAAAGAAAGAAGACATGCAGAAAGCAAGGAAGATGAATATGCGCAGCATATATATTCTTTCATATGTAGATAGTATAGTTGATTTCCCTCTATTGTTAGATTGAGTATTCTATGTTTAACATATGTAATTGATTTACTAGAATATCTAGCTGAGTTGATAAATAGGAAGAGCAACAGCCGAACGTCAACTTAACCTTAATTATTAGAAATTTAGCATTTTAGTCTGATAATATGACACCACATCATCTTCTTAATAATAGAAAGGTTAATTGAACCAAAGAAATTTCTTTGAAAAGAAAATTTATAACCTTTATAAGGTACAAAATTTAAGAGACTGAAATTTTTGCCTTCTTAATCTCGGCTCAAATTCGGACTGTAGAAAATATCACATGTAATTTTTTCAAAGGATCCTCGCGTCAAAGTTCTAGCGCTTTTAATCATCACCAGTTTTCCATCCTAATTCCTAGCACAGTTATTTGAGAGATATCACTCACAAATAATTTACAAATAATTAACATTTTGATTTGAAAATAATTATTCCTTAATTTTACCATTAATAGATTTGTGATATGAAACAGAGAATAAAAGATAATGAAAGATGATGAGAAATTGATATATTGCTTAACCTTGAAGTGTTTGTACAGTATGCTATATATATAACAGAATGGAAAAATAGCTGTTGGAAATAAACGGTAACTTTCTATAATAAGGAATAAAGGTTGAGTAACTTTATATCCATATTTAGTTGCTCCCTTTATTTCTTATTTAGCCTATGATGAACAAAACCCGTTAAGGGCTCTGAGGCTTATTTGTCCCTATTCTACTTATTTTTCTACACTCCCCCTCAAGTTAGGCGTGTAGATGTTGCGTAACCCTAACTTGCTTATATTTGCTTCAAATGGTTTTGGATCTAAACCCTTTGTGAAGACATCCGCTAATTGATCTTCACTTCTTACAAACGGAGTCTCAATTTCTTTTGATTGAATCTTCTCTCTAATAAAATGACAATCAACCTCAATGTGTTTAGTTCTCTCATGAAACACCGGGTTGGATGCTATATGACGTGCCGATTGGTTGTCGCAAAACATTTGCATTGGCACTTGAATTTTGATTCCACAATCCGAAAGGAGTTGTTTTATCCAAGTTAATTCACTTGCGGTGGATGCCATGGCTCGATATTCCGCCTCGGCGCTTGATCGTGCCACGACATTTTGTTTCTTGCTTTTCCATGTGACTAAGTTTCCGCCTACAAATGTGCAAAAGCCGGTTGTCGATTTTCTATCGAAGCTTCCGGCCCAATCTGCATCGGAATAGCCACATACATCGTTAGAATTGTTATTTTTCATACAAATTCCTTTTCCGGGAGTTCCTTTTAAATATCTTAGAATTTTATTTATTGCATCTAAGTGTGGTGTTCTAGGGGCATGCATAAATTTACTAATTTGGCTTACCGAAAAAGAAATATCCGATCTAGTTACCGTTAGATATATTAATTTTCCTACAAGTCTTTGGAATTGATTTATATATTCTAGTGGTTCACCATCTTCGCTATTTAATTTATTTTTGCCATCTATTGGTGTTGAGGCCGGTTTACAACCTAGTTTACCGGTTTCTTCCAACAAGTTTAAGGTATATTTTCTTTGAGAAATGAATAAGCTTTGATTTGAATATGCAATTTCAATGCCTAAAAAATATTTTAAGTAGCCTAAATTCTTAATGTCAAATTTTTCTTTTAATTTGGCTTTTATTGTCTTAATATGTTCTTGGTTGTTTCCGGTAATAATAATGTCATCTACATACACTAGAATGATTGTGGTGTTTTCTCCCTCAATTTTGACAAATAATGAGTGGTCGGCACTACTAATTTTAAAATCGCAAGATATTAAATAAGAGCTTAATTTTTCATACCATGCCCTTGGAGATTGCTTCAACCCATAAATTGACTTCTTCAATTTGCAAGCTAGTGTATGTTTTGGGTCTTTTTCATAACCGGGTGGTAATGACATATATGCCTCTTCTTCAAGTGTTCCTTGAAGAAATACATTTTTTACGTCCATTTGGTATAATTTCCAATTTTGGTTTACCGCAATAGAAAATAATATTCTTACGGTATTCATTTTTGCAACCAGGGAAAATGTTTCATAATAGTCTATACCGTAGGTTTGGGTGTATCCTTTGGCAACTAACCGAGACTTATACCGTTCTACCGTGCCATCACTATTGTACTTAATTTTATATACCCATTTACAACCTACTAATTTTTTATTTTTTGGTAATTGAACTATTTCCCAAGTGTCATTTTTTTCAAGAGCACCCAATTCTTCTTTCATGGCTTTGTTCCATTTGGGAATTTTCATGGCCTCTTCATAATTGTTTGGTTCTTGTTCTTTTTCAATTGAGGTCAAGAATGCTCTATGGTTGGAAGAAACATTGTCATATGAAATAAAATCTTGTATAGGATATTGTACCTTGTAGGTTATAAAATCCCTAAGCCTTGTTGAAGGTTGTGTAGTTCGAATTGACCGTCTCAATGGTGTTTCTTCAATGTCATGATTTTCGTCGTTTGCGGAATTTTCTTCTATTTCTTCCTCATTCTCAATTTCATTTTCAATTTCATTTTCATTTTCAAGGAATGTTGGTCTAGCATTTTCCATTGCAATTGGTAATATAAATTTCTTGGAGGGTTCTCTCAAAAAATTCTCACAATTAGTTTCTTTATAATATGGCTCTTTTTCTAAAAATGTCACATCCCTAGAAATGTATAATTTTTTATTTTTAGGGTCATAACATTTATATCCCTTTTTTTGTGATGAATACCCTAGAAAAATAGCCTTAATTGAGGTATAATTCAATTTGTCTTGTTTATTATTTTTGTGTACATAACAAGTACAACCGAAAATTTTCAAATGCTCAATGTTGATTTTTCGTTGGTAAAGAATTTCTAATGGGCTTTTGTAATCTAGATTAACACTTGGCAATCTATTAATTAAATATGTAGCGGTAAGAACGGCATCCGACCAATAAGACTTTGGAACATTATTTTGAAATAAGAGTACTCGAGTCATTTCGAGTAAATGTCTATTTTTCCTTTCGGATACACCGTTTTGTTGAGGTGTATATACACATGTTGTTTGGTGTAAAATTTCTTTTTCTTTAAAGAAGTTTGAGAAATTTTGATTTACAAATTCCGTTCCATTATCGGATCTAAATATTTTGATTTTAGCTTTGTATTGATTTTCTATAAAGTTATGAAAATCTAGAAATTGTGAAAAAACTTCACTTTTATCTTTCAATAAATATAACCAAGTTGTTTTAGAGAAATCATCGATAAATATAACAAAATATTTGTATCCATTAAAAGAGTTAGTTGGGGCGGGTCCCCATACATCCGAGTGAACCAAATCAAAAGGTTCCTCACTCTTAGAACTTGATAATTTAAAAGGTAACCTAATATGTTTTCCTAACTTACAAGTTTCACAATTACTATTATCTAATTTTGAAAAATTAAAAAGACTCTTTAAAATCTTGTCGGAAGGATGTCCAATTCTTCTATGCCAAAGTGTACTCGATTCTTCATTTTTAGTGATGTTGAAATTGAATTTTTCTTCATTCAAAATATAAAGCCCATTTTCTAGAAATCCTTCACCAATCATAATCTTGGTTATTCGATCCTGAAAAATCACATTATTTGTTAAAAAAATGAGTTCACAATTTAACTAATTTGTGATTTTACTAATGGACAATAGGTTTGATGAGCAATTTTTTAAATACAAAACATTTTGGATTATTTTTGAAAACATCGTTATTGAGCCCTCTCCAAGGATTTCCATTTTTTCACCATTTGCAACCGTAACGAATTTTTTGGTTTCATATTTTCTAAAGGAGGTTAATAGATTTTTATTTCCAGTCATATGGTCAGTTGCACCTGAATCCAAGATCCATCTAGAATTTTTTGGAAAATATGATAAATTTGCTACATGAATCATACCAGATGTCTTTGGATTTTCTTGTTTCTGGTTCAGCAACACGGTTAACTGTTGGAGAAGCTGCCTCATCGGATCCGGGTTGCTAGAAGTTGAAGCGGCTCCAGCGGTATTAGAATTAGACGGTTCGGATTCATCTCTCCCAGCCATTAGACCTGATCGCTCACCTCTTTCGCCTTTGTCTCGCTCCCGCTCCCAGCCTCCTTTCTCCCCCTTTCGATCATCGGCTCCGCCCCTCTTTTGCCATTTGGGTCGGAGGTGAGGATGGAGGAACCAACACTGGTCCTTGCGATGACCCTCTCTCCGACAGTGGTCACATTTTACCCCGGTGTTGTCTCTTCTCACCTCCGGTCGAAAATTAGGGTTAGGCTTAGCCGTGACCGCGAATGCTTTTGTTTCGGTGTTTTCAGTGGGTTGCGATGCCATCACAGCCCTTCTTGTTTCTAAAGGAAATATGGGTTTCATGCAAGAGCAAATTTCAAAAATTTAACTCAAAAGAAACCTACATAGATCTACTTATTTGACTAACGATGAACCTTATTTAGCAATTTAACTTGTTTAAACTTTATACCTTAAATCTTGGTCTCTAAACCAAGAAGTAGGGACTTGAGATGTATGGTTGTTGCCTCCAAACAAGAAGGCCTCCACTAGTATCCACCAAGGATTCGAGAAGAGAATCCAAGTTTCCCTTTCTAGAGGTACTACTTAAATTCAAACCCTTAAATCGATGGCTCTACTTCTTCTTCAACCTAACTATTAGATGAGATTAGTAGAGCTTTTTCTCAACACATGAGAGGATGGAAGAGAGGAAATGGGGCAGCCACGTTTTTGGCTTTGGGTGGGATGGTTTTTATACTCAAAAGTTAGGGTAACCTTTATAAGTTGCATTTTAGGGCCTATGGGCTTATAGACAAACTTATGGGACTTAGCCCATATGTCAAATGGTCCCAACATAGGCCTATTTACTCTCTTCTATTTATTTTTCAATTGTCCATAAATAAAACATCCAATGAATTATAATTGGGCCAATCAATTTAATTTTCTCACGTTATGTTGAGATATAAATTCATATGCCAAGTCTCACATGCACATAAACTTATTTAGATTTAAGGTTGTCATCTCCATGACATTTATTTTAGAATCATCTAATGATACTAAAATAAATTTCTCTAATTAAATCCCTTTTGGTGTGACCCAGTAGGATCTATATCACGTTGGCAATAAAATTAAAACTCATTTTAATTTCATAAATCATAAGTGGTATCTAGCAATATACATTATGATTACCCAAATGACACAGATGATATGTCCACTACAGTACCATGATCCTAAAACAATATTTGCTTGTATGTGTCAATTCACGTGTCACATGATATCGGGAATAAATCCAAGGTAGGAGAGTGTCATCCTTGCAAATTTATTCTTTTCTTGATTCCAAGTAATTCAGTAAATAATGATCAATCTAATTGATTATAATTGCATGCATACTTTATTACTCCATCAAGGGGCCGGAAGATATCATCACTCACATATAAAATATGAGGGACACTGGTATTCTTGATAAATATCTTTTCCTCCGCACAAGACACACATATTGAGATATTGTCTGTATAGTTGCCAGTTACGGTCAGCGTTGGACAACACCTACAGATACATGTATCTCATGTAGGAAAAATAATCATCTCGTACCAAAGAATTCAAGACACAAATGAAACATTAATGACACTAACACAATCCATGTTATGTTTCATTCTTGGGTCAAGTCCAATCCCCTGATCCCATCAGGTATTTATGTGATTAAATTGGTGGCTCCTCACCATATGATCCGTAGAACATGATCATCATTTAATCCACATACTAATCTTGTACCGGTAAATATTGTTCCTTTCTAATTACCAAGATTAGGGACATTTAGAGTATTCGTTATATTATTATTATAGAGTTCTACATTTCAAGTCCTCAACTCGAAAAATCCATAACGTAATTAAATACTCAAGGAACAAAGTGATTCTTTCATTTCATGAACAAAACATAGAATACATCCATAAATAGTTGGCTTCTAGATCATAACACTAACAATCTCCCACTTGAACTAGAGCCAATCCCATATACATCTAAATGCATAAAAGCCCTAATTAAGTGTAGTCTCTAATACAACTCCATGTACTAAATCTCAAAGCCAGTCACTAACAAATCTAATCCCCATAGATGCAGTATGCAGTGTATGCTTGGCCTGAGATAGAGACTTTATTAGCGGGTCAGCTGTGTTGCTGGCCGAATCTACCCTACAAACCTTGACGTCACCTCGGTCGATGATCTCTCGAATCAGGTGATATCTCCGCAGAACATGCTTGGATTTCTAGTGTGACCTTGGTTCCTTGGCTTGTGTAATGGCTCCATTGTTGTCACAATAGAGCTCTAGAGCACCCATGGAACTAGGGACTACCTCAAGTTCATTCAAGAACTTCCTAATCCAACAACCCTCTTTTGCTGCTTCTGAAGCGGCTATGTACTCTGCCTCAGTGGTTGAGTCCGCAGTTGTTTCCTGCTTGGAACTTTTCCAGCTTACAGCACCACCATTGATGATGAACACGAATCCTGATTATGATCTCATGTCATCATGGTCGGTCTGGAAACTAGCATCGGTATAACCCCTTACAACAAGCTCAGATTCCCCACCATAGACAAGGAACATATCCTTAGTCCTCTTTAGGTACTTCAGGATATTCTTGACGGCAGTCCAATGCGCCAAGCCTGGATTTGACTGATGTCTGCTTGTCACACTCAATGGGTATGACACATCAGGACGAGTGCATATCATGGCGTACATGATAGAGCTAATGGCGGAAGCATATGGCACTCTACTCATGCTATCTAGCTCAGCAGATGTCGATGGACATTGCTTCTTGCTCAGATGAACACCATGCGACATAGGCAAAAATCCTTTCTTAGAATCTTGCAGGTTGAACCTTTTCAACACTTTGTCAATATATGCATTTTGACTCAATCCAATGAGTCTCCTTGATCTATCCCTATAGATCCTGATGCCCAGTATATAGGCAGCCTCGCCCAAATCTTTCATTGAGAACACCTTTAATGAAGACTTGACAGAATCCAATGACGGAATGTCATTTCCTATTAGTAGTATGTCATCCACATACAACACAAGGAATATTACTACACTTCCACTAATCCTTTTGTATACACAAGGTTCTTCCTCGCTTTTGACGAAATCAAACTTTTTGACTTCTTTGTCAAAGCGCTTGTTCCAACTCCGCGATGCTTGCTTCAAGCCATAAATGGACCTCTGAAGCTTACATACTTTCTTAGCATGATTGGTATCTTCAAAACCAATAGGTTGTGTCATATACACATCCTCTTCTAAATCTCCATTTAGAAAGGCAGTCTTGACATCCATTTGCCATATTTCATAGTCATGAAATGCGGCAATTGCTAAGAGAATCCGTATTGACTTAAACATAGCAACGGGCGAGAAGGTTTCATCATAATCAACACCTTGAATCTGTCTGAAACCCTTCGCGACCAAAACTCTTACCAAGGTCCCTCCCAACTCTCTAAGTTGGAAAAGATGATGGAGGAGTACATCGAATACCAAAGGAACACCAACAACGATTTCAACAAAAGGTTTGAGTTCTTAGAAACAAAGACAAAGATGCTAGAGACACAAATAGCACAACAAGCATCATTGTCCTCTCGTCAACAAGGCACACTTCCGGGCAAGCCCGACATCAATCCAAGAGAGCATGCGAATGCCGTGACGTTGAGGAATGAGAAGGAATATGAAGGCCCTATGCTGCGCACCATTGACGAGCAACAACAACCACCTAAGGAGACACAACCTCCAGCTTCTCTCAATGAGGACACACCGGCATCGGAAAAGGTAAAACATGCTGAAACCACTAAGTATATTCCACCACTCAGGTTTGTACCCTTTCCTCAAGGTTAGTGAAGAATAAACTAGACCAACCAATTACCGAGGCAATCTCTCAAATGCCAAATTTCTCCAAATTTTTGAAAGTTGTATTAACAAAAAAACAGACAAATGAGGATAGTGAATCTGCGGTATTAAATGAAAAATGTAGCACAATCTTTTCGTCTAGTTTACCTCCAAAACTGAAAGATCCTGGTAGTTTCTCGATACCTTGCTCTATAGACACGATATATGTTGAAAATGCAATGTGTGATTTAGGGGCAAGTGTAAGTATCATGCCTAAATCGGTTTATGACAAACTTGAGTCGAGTAATTTGGTACCAACCAATATGACATTAACTCTTGCCGATGGAACTGAACGATCTCCACTTCGTATCTTGAAAAATGTGATTGTGAAAATTGGTAAGATTAAGATTCCTGCCGATTTTGTTGTCATTGAAACGGATGCTCAATTAACAGTTCTCTTAGGTCGAGCTCTATTGGCAACAGCGGGTGCCAGCATCAAAGTCAAAGAAGGAGAACTTTCTTTCTCCGTTGGGAAGAAGAAAGAAAAATTTCAATTTCATAAACCATTAAAACCTCATAACAAAAATTCAGTTTGCATGATAGAAGTTTCACAGGTGAATATAAAATCAGTTCAAGAGAAGTCAGTGGCAACATCTGAAACTGACAAACCACGAGATGTCGATAAGACGAAACAAATTTGGTTCATGAAAGACAAATCCATGAAATTGATAGAAAAACTAAAGAATAGGAGCAAGAAGAAATTTAAGGAGAAAGACAAACCAAAAGAAGCAAGTTGTGGAGGAATCCCTTCCGTCTAACATAGTGAGCACGAATCATGTCGAGCTCACGACGTAAAATTGAGCGCTTCTTGGGAGGCAACCCAAGTCCTTCTCGTTCCTTCCTTCTACTCGAACCGCCGTCTCTCCGCCTCTACGACGGTTCTTCACACAAGTTAAGCTTTCATATTTCTTCCTATTTACTTTAGTTTATTTTAAAGCATTGGGGACAATGCTTGATTTAAGCTTGGGGGATGAGAAGAAATTGTACCTTGCATTTAGATTAAATTGTATCTTGCATTTAGATTAAATTTTTAAATTTTTTGCATTTTAGGATTTATAACCTTGATTTTTACTTGACCATGAATAGGGTTAGTAATTTTGAACTTAATTGATTGAAATTGCGAACTTGTCAAGATGTTTTACGAGGTTATGAAAAATAGAGTCTTGCATAATTGGACTTAATTGTCTAAAAATGCATAAAGTATAAAATCACGTTTAATTTTGTGTTAAAAGTTGGCAAAAATAAAAGTTTTGATAAAATTTGAATGATTTTTCGAAAATTAGATATTTTCATGCGAATTTTAACAAGTTTTTAGAAATACCCTTGGAATAGTTTGAAATAACAACATAATTTGGCGAAAAACTTTGTGGAAATAAAGGCTTACGAATTTGAAACATTAGGAATTTAAATTTATTAAGGAAGCCATTTAGATGTGATGTGAATTAATACCTTCGATGTGTGTATTTTTGCAAAAATTGTTCAAAACATTTTAAAATAGAAAATATGCGACTCCTCTTACCTATGATACGGCGACATGACGTACTTATGGTTATGAGTCATTGGCACTCCTGCTCCACTAGTCTCCCGATAAAATTGACATTCGTGTTGGTGGAAGGGTTAGACTATGAGCATGCAAAGCACCCTTGAATTAGAACGGTTGGGTACAGTTAACTACTTGTAACTAACCGGTGCTTAAATGAGGATTGGGAAAATAGTGCCATAAAATAAAAGAAAAATAGAAAAATCAAAAAGAGCAACAAAAATGTGAATTTTGCAATATACCAACACAAAGCTTAATCCAAGTTTGGGGGATTTTTTTCGTCACAAATAAAAATGCATGTCTTTTAATAAATTTGGATGAATAAAGTTTGCAAATTCTAAACCCTTTAAGGAAATAAAAGTTAGAGTAATCGAATTGTGGGGTGAAGTATGATTAACCAAGGGTAGAACTTTAAACTTGTAGAAATTTACATTGAGATTTTTAATTTTAGCAAGATCATACAAATTTTTCAAAGTATACTTGGTATAGGGGTTAAATTTGAGATCGAATTGTAGTCCAAGTTTAGATATTGCTTGAGGACAAGCAAGGTTCAAGCTTGGGGGATTTTGATAAGCATAAATTATATATACATTTGATCTAGTTTTTATCATAAAATAACTCCAATTATCATGTATTTTGAATATAAAATGAATTAATTACACTTAGAATCAAGTTACTGTGTTTGCTCGGCTTAAATTTGCAGGAAATGAAGAAAAATGCCTAGTGCGGACGCACGGATTGCGATACAGCCGCACATAGTACTTAGAAGGATTTCTGAACACGCGCCAATTTGAAAAAGGTATAATGAGGCTTTCATCAAAATCCGTGCTGACGCACGGATATCGATGCGGACGCGTTCTGGTCGCACAGGAAAAGTCCGAGCCTAATGCGGATGCAGTGAGAACCAGTGCGGATGCACTCTGGCCGCACTCAAAACGCATTGAAATTTCAGCTTCCGACACACAGTTCGTATTTTGGTCATAACGTGGTCATACGAACTCCGATTTGAGTGAATCAAAGCTTGACGGAATCAGGACAACAAGATCTACAACTTTCATGAAGAAACAATATACAAATTCGGAATGTAGAATCCCGTATGGACGCACTAAGGTCGTATTCAACCTAAAAATCGAGTTTTCTATTTCCGGCGCTTCTAAATACGACCCAGGAGTGAAATATGGAAAGTAGAGACGTGGGAAAACTTGTGGAGCAAGTATCTAATGACTCCCCATGTCCATTTGCTCCAGAATTAACAAGTACTTCTTCTCATATTTCACTCCTGGGTCGTTTTTAGAAGCGCCGGAAATAGAAAACTCGATTTTTAGGCTGAATACGACCTTAGTGCGTCCATACGGGATTCTACATTCCGAATTTGGATATTATTCCTTCATGAAAGTTGTAGATCTTGTTGTCATGATTCCGTCAAGCTTTGATTCACTCAATCGGAGTTCGTATGACCAAGTTATGACCAAAATATGAACTGTGTCGGAAGCTGAAATTTCAATCCGTTTTGAGTGCGGCCAGAGTGCATCCGCACTGGTTCTCACTGCGTCCGCACTAGGCTCGGACTTTTCCTGTGCGACCAGAACGCGTCCGCATCGATATCCGTGCTTCCGCACGGATTTTGATGAAAATCTCATTATACCTTTTTCAAATTGGCGCGTGTTCAAAAATCCTTCTAAGTACTCACTGCGGCTGTATCACAATTCGTGCGTCCGCACTGGGCATTTTTCTTCATTTCCTGCAAATTTAAGCCGAGCAAACGCAGTAACTTGATTCTAAGTGTAATTAATTCATTTTATATTCAAAATACATGATAATTGGAGTTATTTTATGATAAAAACTAGATCAAATGTGTATATAATTTATGCCTATCAAAATCAAAAACTTGATACGTGCAAAGGGTATATGTAAAAAGCTTTATTCTCAAATACACTTTCGGTTTAGATCGCAAGTATACAATCCTACCGTGTAGTATATTATCGGGTATCGAACCACAAGGAGTAAGATAAATACTTAGTTTTCAACTTTAGATGATTAATTTCAGAAAAGAAAGAAAAGTGCAATAAAGTAAATTGGGGGGTTTGTAGTAAAAATCCTAAGGTTGGGTTCAATACCCGAAAGGAGTTTTAAACAATAAAAGTAAAAGTAAAAGAGAGAAAAGTCGGTTTGTTTTCAATGTTTAGAGAATCTATGGGTCTTTGGTCTACAATCCCTTGTTAATTCTATTTATTCGGTATTTGCTTAAATTCATGTATGATTTGATGAGGTTTCTAACCTAATATGTCATTAAGGGTCACTTTCGTGAATTAATAACGTGTCTAAGTAATTCGGAATTCACGGTTAGGTCCTTCACCCTAGCTACTTAGACCATAAGCTCTTGTTAGTCTCTCCTCTCCTCGAATATTGGTACTTCTCAATTAAGTCCATGATACCAATATCCGACTCGATTTGAGATGTCCTAATTAGGGTTTGACTTCACGGTTAGGTCCTTCACCAAGTCCCTAACTGATAAGCATAAATTATATACACATTTGATCTAGTTTTTATCATAAAATAACTCCAATTATCATGTATTTTGAATATAAAAGGAATAAATTACACCTAGAATCAAGTTACTGCGGTAGTTTGGCTTTAAAATGCAGGAAAAGACGAAAAATGATGTAATTAGGGCTGAGTGCGGATCAACCACCCGCACTGAGATTCAGTCCGGACGCACTCAGTACTTAGCCGATTTTCCAGCCTCTCAACGCAAGCTAGGATTTTTCCCGAGCGTAATGCGTCCGCACTCACACGCCAATGCGGGTCATCCATCCGCATTCGGTACTTGGTCGGATTTTCAGAAACTGCAGAAGCTCAGCAGTGCGGGTCCTTCACCCGCACTCTCCACCAGTGCGGACGCACTCAGAAGATTACGCAGGATTTTCGCCAAGTTAAATAAGGAAAGTTGAATCCAGTGCGGATCAACCATCCGCACTCTCAGCCAGTGCGGACGCACTGAACACGCAGACAGCCAGATTTACCCGGTTTCAACACTGTTTCTATTTTTGGCACTCCAAGGACACGTTTTAAGAAGCCAAAAAATAGCAATACTTGCCAGGAAAGAAATGCCAAAAAGAGCACCCACTAACTCCACCTTCTAGCCTCTAAATTGGGTATGATCTCTTGCTATAAAAAGGGCTAGAACTTTCCCTTCCAAATCATCCACTATCCACTACCATTCTCTCTCAACACACACAACTCAGCCATATTTTCTGAAGAAGGTGAAGCTTTCAAGCAAGGAGAAGAAGAGTTTCTTGAGCAAGATTCGGCAAGATTGAGGTTCTAGATTCAAAGGGTGTAATTATTCTTTATTTCATTTCCTCTTGTTATTTGCCAAACTTTGCCATGTTTCCCTCCAAGAGGGAGTAGTTATCTCTCTAGGGGTTTAGGTCAATATGCATGAACTTGTTTAATTCTATTTTATTCGATTATTTGCTTTTATTGTGATTGTTTTATCGGATTTGATTGTTAATTTCTGTGATTTAAATAATTTGTGTTAAATACACAATTAGTACTTGAATTGTAGCATCTCGTTTTGGTTTCAAAAGAACCAAAATTGACTAGGATCAATAGGATAGTACCAAATTGTGAATGCAAATACCTTAGGTTTTAGATTAAGATTCTAACCAATTTAATCTAAGCCGGAACTACAGAAATTAAGGTTAGGGACTTGGTGAAGGACCTAACCGTGAAGTCAAACCCTAATTAGGACATCTCAAATCGAGTCGGATATTGGTATCATGGACTTAATTGAGAAGTACCAATATTTGAGGAGAGGAGAGACTAACAAGAGCTTATGGTCTAAGTAGCTAGGGTGAAGGACCTAACCGTGAAGTCCGAATTACTTAGACACGTTATTAATTCACGAAAGTGACCCTTAATGACATATTAGGTTAGAAACCTCATCAAATCATACATGAATTTAAGCAAATACCGAATGAATAGAGTTAACAAGGGATTGTAGACCAAAGACCCCTAGATTCTCTAAACCTTGAAAACAAACCGACTTTTCTCTCTTTTACTTTTACTTTTAATTGTTTAAAACTCCTTTCGGGTATTGAACCCAACCTTAGGATTTTTACTACAAAACCCCCCCAATTTACTTTATTGCACTTTTCTTTCTTTTCTGAAATTTATTATCTAAAGTTGAAAATTTAGTATTTACCTTACTCCTTGAGGTTCGATACCCGATAATATACTACACGGTAGGATTGTATACTTGCGATCTAAACCGAAAGTGTATTTGAGGATAAAGCTTTTTACATATACCCTTTGCACGTATCAAGTTTTTGGCGCCGTTGCCGGGGAGTATAGTTTAAATACTAAGTTTTTACTTTAGCGATTTATTTCAGATTTTCTTTTACTTTTTGGAAACTAATCTAAGTTCTTTTTCAGCAGTCTATGAGCGTAGGAAAAACCCCTTTTCCGACGATTTTCGACGACGAAGAAGAGCATCTAAGAATGGACCCACCAATCATAAATCCAGCCATCAACGGAGACGACCAATCTGTCCATGACGATCAAGGAAGTAATCGAAGCCCCCCCGTACGAGGACTAACCCCACCTCGTAACGGGAACCACAACAACAATGGCCGAAACCATCAACACGGCCACCGCTTCGGCTTTATTCCTCACGGCCAAGAGCCAAGAGATATTAAGCCCTCTCTCATCCATTTGCTTGGCCAAAATCAGTTCGGGGGAGCCCTCAACGAAGATCCACACGCCCATTTGGCGGTTTTCGAAGAACACTGCGGCACTTTCGCCCGAGAAGGAGACGAGCTAGACAACCTCAAACTCAAATGCTTCCACTTGTCCCTCCGAGACAATGCAAGGACGTGGCTAAGAACCGTCAACCGGGACAACATCGACACATGGGACGACATGGAGAAATTGTTTTTAGGAAAATACTTCCCTCCATCCAAGACCCAACACTTCCGGTCGAAGATCACAACGTTCAAGCAAGCCGAGGGGGAGTCTCTAACCGAGGCATGGGACCGATGGGCTGAGCTCCAACGCTTGTGCCCTAACCATGGCCTTGACATGTGGTTGCTCTTTCAATTCTTCTATGGAGGTTGTACAATAGCCACTAAAACTCACTTAAATTCTGCTGCAGGTGGAAACATGTCAAGGATGGATCCCGAGCAAGCCATGCTAATGATTGAGGATATGGCGATCAACCAAAGGGAGTGGACAGCCGAAAGAGGTGGACGAACCTCCAACACACCGGGAATCATAAAAGTCGATGAAGTTACCGCCTTGAGAGCACAAATGGAGGCCTTGCAACATCAAATGACACAAATGCAAAACGTCAAAGCCGTGACGAAGAAGGCTTCATGCGGCATATGTGGAGAGGCGTCTCATATCACCGCCGATTGCCAAGTCCTTATGGAAGGAGAAGATGTGGAGCAAGTGAACGCCATGTTCTACAATCAAGGTGATAAGAGGAATGACCCGATCTACAATAAGGTTAGGCAAAATGATAATTTCAATTCCAATTCTTACAACCCTAACACAAGGTGGAACCATCCGAATTTCAAATGGAAAACCGAGAATGATAACTCCAACCAATACCAAGGTAATTCCAACCAATACCGGTCCAACCAAACCTCTTACCAAGGTCCCTCACCACTCTCCAAGTTGGAAAAGATGATGGAGGAGTACATCGAATATCAAAGGAACACAAACAATGAGGTCAACAAAAAGTTTGAGTTCCTAGAAACGAAGACAAAGATGCTAGAGACACAAATAGCACAACAAGCTTCTTCATCCTCTCGACAACAAGGCACACTTCCGGGCAAGCCGGACATCAACCCTAGGGAGCAAGCAAAGGCTATAACCTTGAGGAGCGGCACGGGATACGAAGGACCCAAGATGCCCACCATTGAAGAGCAGCAACAACCACCTAAGGAGACACCACCTCAAGCTTCTCTCAATGAGGATACGCCGGCATCGAACGAATCTCAAGAACCGGGTAATTCTATCCCGGCAAAGGTAAAACCTACTGAAACTCCTAAGTATATCCCACCACATAGGTTTATACCATTTCCTCAAAGGTTAGTAAAAAGCAAACTTGACCAACAATATGCCAAATTTGTAGAACACCTCAAGAAATTGAACATCACCATCCCTTTTACCGAAGCAATTACTCACATGCCCTCTTATGCAAATTTTTTGAAAGATATTCTATCCAACAAAAGAACAATTGAGGAAGTGGGCACGGTATCCCTTAATGAGGAGTGTAGCGCTCTTTTCCTAAACAAGCTACCTCCAAAACTTAAGGATCCCGGGAGTTTTGCAATTCCATGTGTAATAGGAGATACCAAATACGAGAGGTGTCTATGTGATTTAGGAGCAAGTGTAAGCCTCATGCCAAAAAACCGTCTATCAAAGGCTAAATCTTGTTGCCTTGAAACCTACAAGAATGTCCTTACAATTGGCCGATAAGATGGTACGCTACCCCGAGGGAATTGCGGAAGATGTGATTGTCTTGATAGGTAAGTTCTTTGTTCCGGTCGATTTCGTGGTTGTTGAGATGGAGGAGGACACTCATACCCCTCTTCTATTGGGGCGTGATTTCCTCACCACAGCAGGGGCAAATATAAATGTTAAGGAAGGTAAAATATCCTTTGACATTGGAGGCGAAAAGGTAAATTTTCACATGTTTAATGCCATTAAATACCCTTCAAATGATAATGATTCTATATGTAGAGTGGATGCTTTAGATTCCATTATAGCTACTCAGATGGAGGAGGAGATGGCTACTGAACAACTTGACCAAGACCTAGAAGAATCCAGCCTTGAAATTGGTCAATTATGTGAAAATTTTCCCCAGTGCGGGTCAACCACCCGCACTGACACACAGTGCGTCCGCACTAAACCTCCTGAAGCTGCACAATCCGCTGACCGAGCCCAGTGCGTCCGCACTGACCATCCAGTGCGGCCCGATCACCCGCACTCATCAAATTTTGAGCAGATTTTCAACATTTCAGCCGATTCAACCGATTCTGCCGCACCAAAGGTCGAACTCAAGCCTCTGCCACCTACCCTTCGCTATGAATACTTGGGGGAAAACGAGACATACCCGGTGATTGTCAATTCAAAGCTCAACCAAGAACAAACCGAGAAGCTTCTACACGAGCTAAGGCTACATCGGAAGGCAATTGGTTACACAATCGATGACTTAACCGGAATCAGTCCGTCCCTTTGCATGCATCGAATTCTAATGGAGGATGATCACAAACCCACCGTTGAAGCTCAAAGAAGACTCAATCCGAATCTAAAAGAAGTGGTGAAGAAAGAGATCCTCAAGCTACTTGATGCCGGCATCATCTACCCAATTTCCGATTCCAAGTGGGTAAGTCCGGTTCATGTGGTACCAAAGAAGGGAGGCACAACAGTGGTGAAGGGCGAAGATGACAAGATGATATCCACAAGGGTGGTCACCGGATGGCGGATGTGCATCGACTACCGAAAACTCAACAATGCAACAAGGAAGGATCACTTCCCTCTACCATTCGTGGACCAAATGCTTGAGAGGCTAGCCAATCATTCACATTTTTGTTACCTTGATGGGTATAGCGGATTCTTTCAAATCCCTATTCACCCCGATAACCAAGAAAAAACGACCTTTACTTGCCCTTATGGTACGTTCGCGACCGAAGGATGCCATTTGGTCTATGCAATGCCCCAGCCACATTTCAAAGAGCCATGATGGCTATTTTCTCCGATTTATTAGAAAATTCCGTGGAGGTTTTCATGGATGACTTTTCAGTTTTTGGTACTTCTTTTGATGATTGCTTAACTAATTTGATTAAAGTTTTAGAAAGATGTAAGCAGGTCAATTTGGTGCTAAACTGGGAGAAGTGCCACTTCATGGTGCAAACGGGGGTGGTTTTAGGCCACGTGGTGTCATCCGAAGGGTTGGAGGTCGACAAAGCAAAGGTGGAGGTGATAGAGAAATTGCCATACCCAACTTGTGTGAAGGATGTGCAGAGTTTCTTAGGCCATGCAGGGTTTTATCGACGGTTTATCAAGGATTTTTCAAAAATTTGCAAACCTCTTACAAATCTAACTATGAAAGATGCAGAATTTAATTTTGATAAACCTTGCATTGATGCTTTTGACAGGATAAAGAAGGCGCTAATCTCAGCCCCCATTCTTCGCCCACCGAATTGGGATGCACCATTCGAGATTATGTGTGATGCAAGCGACTACGCCGTCGGAGCCGTCCTAGGACAAAGGATCGACAATAAGCCACATGTGATCTACTATGCAAGCAAAGTCCTAGATGAGGCGCAAATGAACTATACAACCACCGAGAAGGAGTTCTTAGCCGTCATCTTTGCTATCAACAAATTCCGGTCCTACTTGGTGGGATCCAAGGTGGTTGTATACTCCGATCATGCGGCCATCCGATACCTTCTCAACAAGAAAGATGCCAAACCACGCCTAATTCGATGGATCCTCTTACTACAAGAATTCGACTTAGAGATCAAGGACAAGAAGGGAACCGAAAATTCAGTGGCGGATCATTTGTCTCGCATTACCAATGAACCAAAAGAGAATGACGGGCCGATTGATGATTCATTCATAGACGAACAACTATATGCAGTCAACCAACTCAAGGCGCCATGGTATGCGGATTTGGTCAACTACCTTACATGCGGTATACTACCTCCCGATCTAACTTATCAACAACGAAAAAAATTCTTTTCCGATGCAAAGAAATATTTTTGAGATGAACCGTTGTTGTTTAAGTTGGGGGTAGATGGAATCCATAGAAGATGTGTGCCCCAAGAAGAAACCGAACAAATCCTAAGATGTTGCCACTCATCCGCCTATGGAGGACACGCTTCCACCGACAAAACCGCCGCCAAAGTTCTTCAAGCCGGGTTCTTTTGGCCCACACTCTTCCGAGATGCAAGGGAATATGTGCTTAGGTGCGACAAATGTCAAAGGACCGGGAACATATCTAGAAGACATGAAATGCCCTTAAACGGAATACTAGAAGTTGAATTATTTGATGTTTGGGGTATCGATTTTATGGGTCCCTTTCCGAGCTCTTGCAACAACAAGTACATACTCGTGGCGGTCGATTACGTGTCAAAATGGGTCGAAGCCATAGCTACACCAACCGCCGACTCCGCCGTGGTAAGGAAACTTTTTAAGAAAATTATCTTTCCTCGGTTCGGAGTACCCCGAGTGGTGATAAGTGATGGCGGATCTCATTTCATCAACCGCCAATTTGACGCTCTACTACTCAAGTATGGAGTCAAGCACAAGGTGGCCACACTATACCATCCACAAGCAAGCGGCCAAGTCGAGGTGTCCAACCGAGAGATAAAGAACATCCTCCAAAAGGTGGTGAATATATCAAGGAAGGATTGGTCACTCAAACTAGACGAATCTCTTTGGGCATACCGGACCGCATTCAAAACACCCATAGGTATGACTCATTTCAAACTTGTGTATGGAAAAGCATGCCATTTGCCGGTCGAGCTTGAGCATAAAGCCTATTGGGCAATAAAGGCTCTAAACTTCGACATGAGGGCAGCCGGTGAGAAGAGAATCCTCAATCTACACGAATTGGAGGAATTGCGCCTTGATACATATGAAAATGCCAAGTTATACAAAGAAAAGACAAAAAGATGGCACGACAAGCATATCATGAGGCGAGATTTTCAAGAAGGAGACACGGTTCTATTGTACAACTCAAGACTCCGACTAGTTCCCGGAAAATTGAGATCAAGGTGGACCGGGCCATACAAGGTAAGGAAGGTGTTTAACCATGGTGCAATTGAGATTGAGAACGATAAAATTGGACCATTTAAGGTAAACGGACATCGTCTCAAACATTTTAATTATGAAAATCCCATAGGTGAGATGGAAAGGCTTCGCCTAGATGATTTAAAATCTCAATAGTGAGCACAAATCGTGTCGAGCTCACGACGTAAAATTGAGCGCTTCTTGGGAGGCAACCCAAGTTTTTATTTTTGTTTTTTGCTTTTTCTTTTTATTTTTCAAATTTTATACTAACTCTACAGAAAATTTCAGGACGAAACGAGCAAAATTGGTCCCAGTGCGTCCGCACTGCCGTTCAGTGCGTCCGCACCCGAGGTAAGTATTTACAGTTTTTGGAAAAACTTGGAATTTTTTGAAAAATTTTTGTCGGTGCGGATGAATCACCCGCACTGACACACAGTGCGTCCGCACTCAGGATTATTTTGAAAATTTCGAAAACCAGAAAATTTTTTGTCGGTGCGGATGACTCACCCGCACTGACACACAGTGCGTCCGCACCAGTGTGTCTTTTTAAACCCGACCCCTAGGGTTCTTTCGCGGCTTTTCATCTCCAAAACCCTAGTTTCGGTTTTCTCTCTCTAAAAACCCGAAAAACCTCTTCCTCTACCCATTTCTCCTTCCCCTCTACCATTTCTACCCCTTTTCTCTTCTTCTTTCCCTCTTTTCTTCTCCAAAACCGAAGATCTCACTTCTCTCAAGCCGTTCCAAGCGCCTCTTCTCCAAAACTCGGATTTCTTCGTATTTTCTCGAAATTTTTGTGATCTACAACGAGGTTTGATCTCTCCTTACACTATATTTCATTTATTGGTAGTTAGATCTGTAAAATGGTACCAAAAATCGAAGAAATCGACCAAAATTGTCCAAATCGGTTTGAATTTCCCCAGAATGCGGCCGACCACCCGCACTCAGTCACAGTGCGTCCGCACTCTGGCGGAACTGGTAAATTTGGTGAAATGGTAAGTCCAGAATGCGGCCCGACCACCCGCACTCATTCTAGTGCGTCCGCACTCTGACATGAACCAAAAATATGACCAAGTACCCAGTGCGGCCAGACCACCCGCACTGAGAGTCAGTGCGTCCGCATTAGGCTCGGGAAAAGTCAGAAATGCAGCCGAACTTGGCCAATTGTTCACAGTGCGTCCGCACTCATGACCAGTGCGGGTCAGTCACACGCACTGAGGCCCAAAAACACCAAAATCTTCGAAATTTTAAAATTCTTTCTACTTCTAACTTGTAGTAAGGATGATGAAGAGGCAATCCAAGCGATCAAGGACAGGGAAGGAGAAGGGTCAGAGCAGCAACCAAGCACCTCACTATCCACCGGCCAAATCCTTGAATCCTGATCAAGAGATACGGAGGAACCTTCTGGAGTACCAGCGCAACATCGAACCATCCCGATGGATCTGCACCTACACTCTTCAGACATTGGGGCTCACGCACACGGTGCAAATGCTTACAGAGCGGCTAGGGCTTTGGGCATTCTTATGTGATGAGGTCCCAACATACCGAAACCTCACCATCGAATTCCTCTCCTCCTATGAGTTCGATCGGGCATCACGGATCATGAGCTTCAACCTTGGCGGCTATCACCACGAGTTGCACACCACCGACCTCATGGCTGGTCTCGGGCTACCAACCGAGCATGTTGAAGAAATGTGCACCACCCTCCGGTTCTACAATGACATGAGCGAGCACCAATTTCGAGTTCTCACATGCCATGACGGCTACCTCGGCCCTCAACGCATCAAGAATGTTCTCCACCCGGCAATCCGTTATCTCCAAAGGGTACTTTCTCACACTCTCTTTGCCCGAGGGGAGACCGCTTCGGTCTTCAACTTTGGAGATATGACCTATGTGTGCAGCATGCTCCGAAGGAACAATGGAGAAATGCGATACATGCCACATCTCGGGTACCACTTGGCGAAGCACATGAGAAATGTGGCCCACAACAGGCAATCTGGAGGGATAGTGCGCATTGGTGGTATCATCACAAAAATTGCCCGCTTCTTGCACATTCCAACCGGTGATGATGTGGTACCGGGTTACACTTTGGTGGATATTGCTCGCTTGGAAGGGGCGAGATTGATTCGATTTGATGATATCCAAGAGTCTTGGATAAATTTGGGACCGGGTGAAATCCGACACCGGTTGCCTCTCCAAACTCAGCTCGATCCTATAAACTACAACACATGGAAGATTGTGGATGAGCCACTTGATCCACAACAGCCACCTCCACCACCAAACCCTGAATTACAGGCAGAGGCGCCACAACCCGCTGCCCCGGCACAACCACCACAAGAAGGGCCCACAATGCAACAGATGTGGGAGTTCATGCAGACTATCCACACCTCCATCGGCGACTTGCGCATCCACATAGATGGCCGCATGGATACCTTCGAGCGCCGTATGGATGAGGTGGAAGCCGAGGCCGCAGCCGCCAATTACTATGCACGCCAAGGGGTCATGCACAACAACCCCGATTATGAAGATGACCCGCCTACTCCACCATACCAAAGGAGGGCCGCCACTAGAAGGGAGCAAGAGTTGGCTCAACAGCGCGAGGCAGCAGCAGCAGCTGTAGTCGCACAAGCCGCACAACAACAAGAAGAGGAGGAAGAAGATGAAGAAGAGGAAGAAGGGGAAGAGGAGGAAGAAGGAGAAGAAGAAGATGATGAGGACGATGACGGAGGATCCGACATGGATGCGGAGTGATTCCGCACAGCACCGCCACCACCACATTTAGCTAGAGTATATCATGTTTCTTCTCTCTTATTTAGTTTATTTTAAGCACTGAGGACACTGCTTTATTTAAGCTTGGGGGATGGGAAGAAATTGTATCTGCATGCATATTTATTTTAATTTTATTTTAATTTTTTAGGATTTATAACCTTGATTTTTTACTTGACCATGAATAGGGTTAGTAATTTTGAACTTAGTTGATTGAAATTGCGAACTTGTCAAGATGTTTTACGAGGTTATGAAAAATAGAGTCTTGCATAATTGGACTTAATTGTCTAAAAATGCATAAAGTATAAAATCACGTTTAATTTTTGTGTTAAAAGTTGGCAAAAATAAAAGTTTTGATAAAATTTGAGTGATTTTCGAAAATTAACCATTTTAATGCGAATTTTAACAAGTTTTTAGAAATACCCTTGGAATAGTTTGAAATAACCACATAATTTGGCGAAAAACTTTGTGGAAATAAAGGATTACGAATTTGAAACATTATGAATTTAAATTTATTAAGGAAGCCATTTAGATGTGATGTGAATTAATACCCTCGATGTGTGTATTTTTGCAAAAATTGTTCAAAATATTTTAAAAATTGAAATTTTTCGACTCCTCTTACCTATGATACGGCGACATGACGTACTTATGGTTATGAGTCATTGGCACTCCTGCTCCACTAGTCTCCCGATAAAATTGACATTCGTGTTGGTGGAAGGGTTAGACTATGAGCATGCAAAGCACCCTTGAATTAGAACGGTTGGGTACAGTTAACTACTTGTAACTAACCGGTGCTTAAATGAGGATTGGGAAAATAGTGCCATGAAAGAAAAGAAAAATAGAAAAATCAAGTTCAAAAGAAAAAGAACAACAAAAATGTGAATTTTGCAATATACCAAGTTTGGGGGATTTCTTCTTCACAAATAAAAATGCATGTCTTTTAATAAATTTGGATGAATAAAGTTTGCAAATTCTAAACCTTTAAGGAAACGAAAGTTAGAGTAATCGAATTGTGGGGTGAAGTATGATTAACCAAGGGTTGAACTTTAAATTTGTAGAAATTTACATTGAGATTTTTAATTTTAGCAAGATCATACAAATTTTTCAAAGTTTTGAAGAAGAATATACTTGATATAGGGGTTAAATTTGAGATCGAATTGTAGTCCAAGTTTAGATATTGCTTGAGGACAAGCAAGGTTCAAGCTTGGGGGATTTTGATAAGCATAAATTATATACACATTTGATCTAGTTTTTATCATAAAATAACTCCAATTATCATGTATTTTGAATATAAAAGGAATAAATTACACCTAGAATCAAGTTACTGCGGTAGTTTGGCTTTAAAATGCAGGAAAAGACGAAAAATGATGTAATTAGGGCTGAGTGCGGATCAACCACCCGCACTGAGATTCAGTGCGGACGCACTCAGTACTTAGCCGATTTTCCAGCCTCTCAGCGCAAGCCAGGATTTTTCCCGAGCGTAATGCGTCCGCACTCACACGCCAATGCGGGTCATCCATCCGCATTCGGTACTTGGTCGGATTTTCAGAAACTGCAGAAGCTCAGCAGTGCGGGTCCTTCACCCGCACTCTCCACCAGTGCGGACGCACTCAGAAGATTACGCAGGATTTTCGCCAAGTTAAATAAGGAAAGTTGAATCCAGTGCGGATCAACCATCCGCACTCTCAGCCAGTGCGGACGCACTGAACACGCAGACAGCCAGATTTACCGGGTTTCAACACTGTTTCTATTTTTGGCACTCCAAGGACACGTTTTAAGAAGCCAAAAAATAGCAATACTTGCCAGGAAAGAAATGCCAAAAAGAGCACCCACTAACTCCACCTTCTAGCCTCTAAATTGGGTATGATCTCTTGCTATAAAAAGGGCTAGAACTTTCCCTTCCAAATCATCCACTATCCACTACCATTCTCTCTCAACACACACAACTCAGCCATATTTTCTGAAGAAGGTGAAGCTTTCAAGCAAGGAGAAGAAGGGTTTCTTGAGCAAGATTCGGCAAGATTGAGGTTCTAGATTCAAAGGGTGTAATTATTCTTTATTTCATTTCCTCTTGTTATTTGCCAAACTTTGCCATGTTTCCCTCCAAGAGGGAGTAGTTCTCTCTCTAGGGGTTTAGGTCAATGCATGAACTTGTTTAATTCTATTTTATTCGATTATTTGCTTTTATTGTGATTGTTTTATCGGATTTGATTGTTAATTTCTGTGATTTAAATAATTTGTGTTAAATACACAATTAGTACTTGAATTGTAGCATCTCGTTTTGGTTTCAAAAGAACCAAAATTGACTAGGATCAATAGGATAGTACCAAATTGTGAATGCAAATACCTTAGGTTTTAGATTAAGATTCTAACCAATTTAATCTAAGCCGGAACTACAGAAATTAAGGTTAGGGACTTGGTGAAGGACCTAACCGTGAAGTCAAACCCTAATTAGGACATCTCAAATCGAGTCGGATATTGGTATCATGGACTTAATTGAGAAGTATCAATATTTGAGGAGAGGAGAGACTAACAAGAGCTTATGGTCTAAGTAGCTAGGGTGAAGGACCTAACCGTGAAGTCCGAATTACTTAGACACGTTATTAATTCACGAAAGTGACCCTTAATGACATATTAGGTTAGAAACCTCATCAAATCATACATGAATTTAAGCAAATACCGAATGAATAGAGTTAACAAGGGATTGTAGACCAAAGACCCCTAGATTCTCTAAACCTTGAAAACAAACCGACTTTTCTCTCTTTTACTTTTACTTTTAATTGTTTAAAACTCCTTTCGGGTATTGAACCCAACCTTAGGATTTTTACTACAAAACCCCCCCAATTTACTTTATTGCACTTTTCTTTCTTTTCTGAAATTTATTATCTAAAGTTGAAAATTTAGTATTTACCTTACTCCTTGAGGTTCGATACCCGATAATATACTACACGGTAGGATTGTATACTTGCGATCTAAACCGAAAGTGTATTTGAGGATAAAGCTTTTTACATATACCCTTTACACGTATCACTAACCTTAATTTCTGTTGTTCCGGCTGAGATTAAATTGGTTAGAATCTTAATCTAAAACCTAAGGTATTTGCATTCACAATTTGGTACTATCCTATTGATCCTAGTCAATTTTGGTTCTTTTGAAATCAAAACGAGATGCTACAATTCAAGTACTAATTGTGTATTTAACACAAATTATTAAAATCACAGAAATTAACAATCAAATCCGATAAAACAATCATAATAAAAGCAAATAATCGAATAAAATAGAATTAAACAAGTTCATGCATATTGACCTAAACCCCTAGAGAGAGAACTACTCCCTCTTGGAGGGAAACATGGCAAAGTTTGGCAAATAACAAGAGGAAATGAAATAAAGAATAATTACACCCTTTGAATCTAGAACCTCAATCTTGCCGAATCTTGCTCAGGAAACTCTTCTTCTCCTTGCTTGAAAGCTTCACCTTCTTCAGAAAATATTGCTAAGGTTTGTGTGTAGAGAGAGAATGAGATGTGTTGTTGGATGGATGGATAGTGGATGATTTGGAAGGGAAAGTTCTAGCCCTTTTATAGCAAGAGATCATGCCCAATTTAGAGGCTAGAAGGTGGAGTTAGTGGGCGCCCTTTTTAGAGGAGAAGTATCTGTTAATTCTGGAGCAAATGGATATGGGGAGTCATTAGATACTTGCTCCACAAGTTTTCTCACGTCCCCACTTTCCATATTTCACTCCTGGGTCGTTTTTAGAAGCGCCGGAAATAGAAAACTCGATTTTTAGGCTGAATGCGACCTTAGTGCGTTCACACGGGATTCTACATTCCGAATTTGGATATTGTTCCTTCATGAAAGTTGTAGATATTGTTGTCCTGATTCCGTCAAACTTTGATTCACTCAAATCGGAGTTTGTATAACCAAGTTATGACCAAAATACGAACTGTGTGTCGGAAGCTGAAATTTCAATGCGTTTTGAGTGCGGCCAGAGTGCATCCGCACTGGTTCTCACTGCGTCCGCATTAGGCTCGGACTTTTTCTGTGCGACCAGAACGCGTCCGCATCGATATCCGTGCGTCCGCATCGATATCCGTGCGTCCGCACGGATTTTGATAACCTTGGTAAGAGTTTTGATAACTCAAACGTGAATCGTTAATTTCTGCTGATAACTTATGTTCACTGATGAAAATATAAGCCGTCCAGTCCATAATTGCTTTCAATTATGACTTCTGAAAAATGTTTTTTGAAACAGAAAGCCCGCTCCAATTACAAGCTCAAATAAAAAAATTCAACAACAAAGCCCAAAATAGAAAAATTAAACAAAACCAGCCATAACCCATAATCGTTCTACCTTAGTCCCTAGCCGACTTTCCCTCTCTGTTGGTTGCGAACTTGAGATACCAAAGTCCAAACCCTAGAGTTTCCCTCTGTTGGCTACTTGGCTGCGATACCAAACCCTAGAATCCTAGAGGTTGCGATACCTTAGAAATAAGGTTGGACCAAATGAAAGATCACCATCGTAGAGGAAGACTCGAACTGTCTATTCTAATTTGAAATTGGGACCGGCCGTGAGGCGAGACGAAGCGACCCTCGTTGATCTCTTTTGAATTGTCGAGTAGGTATGGACTGATAAAGATATCTGGTTCATGTTGATACCAGAAATTTTGTTTTTCATGGTAGGATTCTGAGTTTTTCAGGTAATCCAGGCTAATGATGCAAAAATAGTGTGGGATGTTGAAAACCTTGCTACTGCATCTATAAAGTAATTTGTAGATGTTCAGTAGCTAGTTTAATGAAGCGAAATATATGGTTGAAGCTTGGATACCTGTGAGGGTTTTTTAGAAGGATTTTTCAGTAGCTAGTGCCTAATTGTAATGAACTTTAATGTTTTATTTAGGATGATATATGGGTTTGTAATAATTTTAAGACTTTGGTGATTGTTTTGTACTTCTATTGATATTTAAATTGTACTTTGAGTACTTTGGAGTGCTTGAGTTTTTATTTAAATTGTATTTCTATTGATATTTGGGTTTTATTTAAATTGTACTTTGAATACTTGAGTTTTTATTGAAGTACTGTAATTTCGCACTATGGCCCAGTCATGTCATAACTCGTAAGCCGTAACAAAGTTCGCAAAGGTTCGAAATTGAGTTCGTAAAAAATTCAGTTCGAAATGGAGTTCGTTTGAAATTGAGTTCGTTCGAAATTAATTCAAACCAAACCTAGTTCGAAATTAATTCAAACCAAACTCAAACTGGGGGTAAGTTCGATTCGGTTCGGTTCGTTTGCAGCCCTAGTTCCGATTGACCATCGGGCAACGTATACTTGTGGATCTTCATTGACTCACACTACGAGAGTTCATGTTCTATGTTGATACTTGAAGGATGTGAGTTATTGATGCAACAAGCATGTTATGCTATATAAATTTTTTTGTACAAATAATTTAGTAATTCATAAATATGTTCTTCCATTCGTTACCATGTTAATTTCATTTATTTTGTTTGAAATTTATTTATTTTTTATAAATTTAAATTCACAACTTTTCGTTAATTGTCTAAATTTCGCTAAATCACATAAGTTACTAACCATTTATAATAAATAGTATTTTTTCATAAAAATATAACAACTAATTTTTTAACAATGCCACGGTTAACTAAAAAATATTAAATATCTAACAAAATTAAATATGGTACAACTTTCCATTCTTATGTAAATTAAACCATAATA